>RJWH01004830.1:18340-94894 GCA_004363575.1 Solenodon paradoxus | reverse complement strand
CTGGGTGGCTGACCGGTCCTGGATGGCTGACCGGTCCAGGATGGCTGACTGGTCCTGGGTGGCTGACTGGTCCTGGGTGGCTGACCGGTCCTGGATGGCTGACCGGTCCAGGATGGCTGACTGGTCCTGGGTGGCTGACTGGTCCTGGGTGGCTGACCGGTCCTGGATGGCTGACCGGTCCAGGATGGCTGACTGGTCCAGGATGGCTGACTGGTCCTGGATGGCTGACCGGTCCAGGATGGCTGACCTACAGGGTTGAGTAGTGGCGGGTGAGCCCCAGAACATGTGAGGGTTTAAGGCAGGCACTGTGGTGTCTGCTGAAGCTGAGCTTGGGTCTGAGCGACCTCTTCTGGGCCTCAGCCTTGCAGACAGAACTTGACGCTGTTGAGTGAAACCAGTACTTCACAGGAGCTCTGAGTTTTGGGTATAAAGTAGGCTCCTCACTGGGTTTGCCCCTGGGGCGAGGGTGGAGGCTTCATGACTGCTGCCCAAGCCCTGCACCTCCTGTGGGGCCCCTCTCAGCCCAGCGGCCTGTTCCCAACCAGGTCCATCCAGGCTGTCTTCCTCCCTGGGGTTTCTGGGTCCCTGTTCCCTGCTTGCCTTTCCAGCCTCTGGGTCTGCTCCTGGCACCTTGTTCAGCCAGCGGCTGGAAACTTGCCCTTTCTGGTTGGGTTCATGTGAGGCCACATTGGTGGGGACACGGGGGCTCAGCGTGGGGACGGGCGGGGTCCCAGGGCCTGCCTCCTGTGGGTGGCCCCCGGGGAGTGGAGTTGGACCTTCACGGAGAGTGTCTCTCACACACTCCTTGAACCGGGCGGGATGTGATCCGGCTCTACCGCCATGGTCCCAGGAAAGGACAAGGTGGCGTCAGCCGCCACGGCAGTGCATGGGGGTGGGCGTGCGCTCAGGAGGCCTCCAGAGCCTCTCCCTGGCCCCATCCGACTCCCAGACCTCCCGGCGCGGATTTCCCTTGTCACGTGCTCCACTTTCTAACGAGCAAACCGCACTGCTGTCTCCGCTGCTGGTCCTTCGCCAGCTTCCTGTAGCCTCCGGGCACCTGGCGACTGCCGTGCCCTCCGCTCCTGTCCACCGCACGGCCGGCTGCAGCCCACGGTCGTGCCAGTCCTCCCTTGCTTCTCCCTCGGTGTCCAGTGCTGGGGCGGCGCCCCGCTCCGGTTTCCGTGGCAGGAGATGGGTGGCTGCCCCCCGGAGCCCTGGCCTTTCCTCCCCACTGGCTCGGGCCCGCCTGTCCCCACGGCCCACAGCTGCTGGATTGTTCACTGGGCAGTGACCCCAGAGGCAGGCCTCCAGTGGCTCCAGAGCCTGTCAGGCTCCTCTGTGCCCGTGTGGCGACCTGGGGCCTGACTGGAGGCGTCCATGCCGGGTGGCCGCAGGGTCCGGAGAGGGACCGCGTTGGCTGGGGCTTGAGTCTGATCTGCCCGTGCGGGGCTCCTGCGCTCCTTGAGGTCACGGTGTCTGCAGGGCTGTGGGTCAGCCTGACTGTCCCGGAATAACACGCATCCACCTTGACCGTGGGGCGAGCTGGGCTGGGCGCCAGCGGGCGGGCTGTCCTGCTGGCGACTGGCGTGCGGAGGTGAGGGCTGTCAGGAGATGCCGTCCTGTAACAGCAGCGCTTCCCGAGTGTCTCACCTGCTGAACGCCAGGGTGGACCGAGAGCCTGAGTGAGCTGGCTCAGTGCCGGTCTCATCGGGCCTGCTCTCCTCCCCTCACACGACAGCTGTCCAGCGACGAGGCGGTGAAGAGAGTGCTGGCCGGAGAGAGGGCGGACCCGAAAGCAAGGCCTGCGCTCACGTCCAGGCCGCCGGAGCCGGACAACAAGAACGCGAGGGAGCACGAGCCCAGGGCTCCTGAGGACAAGGAGGTGACTTGACGGTGCCCGTTCTGGAAGCAAGCGGTGCGTGCCCATTCGGGGGAGGCTGTCACGAGTGATGCTGTGATGTGTCTCTCTCTCCAGGACAAAAGGAGCTCGGAGATCCACGACAGAAGCGCAAGCGGAGATGGGAAGCAGAAGGAAGACCTGAAAGAAGAACGCAAACCAAGAGAAAAGGAGAAGGCCAGGGAGAGTGACCGCGAGAGACATAAAGACCCTGAGAGGGACAAGTACCGGGAAGGGGAGCGAGAGAAAGCCAGGCACAGGGCCATGCAGGACAGGGACAGGGACAGAGGCCACAGAGAGCGGGACCGAGGGGCTGACCGTGAGCGAGAGAGGAAGAGCGAGGGCGGGAGAGAGAAGGAGCCCTGGAAAGACCGCGACAGAGAGCGCGTGCGAGACAAGGGCCGCGACCGGGACCGGCGGCGGCCGAGGAACGGGGAGCAGCCCCGGGACCCCGACAGGGAGAAGAGCAAGGAGCCTGACAAGCCAGAGAAGAAGGTAGAGTCCAGGCAGACCCCCCACCACCCAATCCCGGGGGGCGTGTGTGCATGCGTGTGTGCGTGTGCGTGCGTGCACACCCGGGGGCATGTGCGTGTGTGCACACCCGGGGGCGTGCCCATGTGCCCGTGTGCATACCCGGGGGGGGCGTGCCTGTGTGTCCGTGTGCACACGTGTGTGTGCTGAGTACTCCCCGAAGACGCCCTTGGCGTGAGTGTTTCCAAGCAGCCCTAGTTGTTGAGGGCGTTCGTGCGTAGCTTTGGGCTCTCAGCCACTCTTAGGTACGAACAAGAGGCCTTAGTTTTCCGTGTCTTGTTTGGTCAGGTGTTCAGGTACACGTAGGCTTGGCAGGAATGTTCTGGTTTCCCAGAGGCTCACCGCGCGCTGAGGGCTTCCCATGGGGCCACTGCCCATTCCCTTTCTCGTGCCAGCCCGGCTGTGGTGCAGACCCTGTCCCAGCTGTGGACAGGAGCCCCTCCTAGGCAGCAGGGACCAGGCCTGGGCAGACCGTGGGCTTTGTGGCCTTGCATCTCCAGGGGTGACTGGCGGGGGCTGCAGAGCTCAGCGTACACCTGGCCCCGCCACGTCCAGCCGGCAAGCTGGCGAGCTGGCGCGCCGCGGGAGCCGGCGTTCCTCTCTAGCACCTTCTCCACGAGCAGCCTGGAGCAGTGCGCCCTCTGACGCGTCCTGACACCGCGCTGCCCTCAGACCTCCAGAAACAACTGGGTCGCGTCTGGTGCCTCGTGCTGGAAGTTGAGGAAAAAGTCCGTCCACTGGCCTGCTTTTCCCTGGGCGCCGGCGTGACGTCTTCCCGTCTTGGCCCCAATGTGATGTGCATAGAGCCGCCGATGCTGTGACTGCTTTTAAATGGGAAGACAGTTCCAAAGGGACACTTTAGAGGTGGCTTCACGGGCATACTGGAGCCACGTCAAGAGGTGGTTTTGTTTAGTGTGAAGCTGGCCACCAGGGCTGTCTTGCGAGCCGGCCGCCTCCTGGGCAGCAGGACGGTGGGGGTCCCAGCCCTGCCGGTCCTCACGCCATTCCCCACATGATTTCTGTCCTCAGAGACCAGGGCACGCATGCGTGGGCTCCCTGGTCTCTGCAGAAGAGGCGAGCGCATGGGGAGCTCTCGGGGTGGCGGGAGAGTCGGGGTGCGCCCGGGTTCCCTCAGCACTGTGACCCACAGCAGGCGATACCGGTAGCTACAGTGGGTCCTATTCGTTACGTTGTGAGGACACTGAGTGTTGGACAGGCCTCTGGTTGTCTGCTTCGTGGGGGGATGTCTAAGCAGTGACTCCTCTCCTCCTAGTGAGTCCTCGAGGACGGCTGTCGTGGGAGTGGTCTCCTTAATGGGACAGCTGTGGTGAAGTGGTGGGGGCGGTCTCCCCGACGGGACAGTCACGGTTGAGTGGTGGGGGTGGTCTCCCCGACGGGACAGCCGTAGTCGAGTGGCGGGAAGGTCTCCCCACCTGTCTGAGTGCGGCCTCTGTCACAGGACTGTCCGGTTGAACGTCACCCGCTGTCAGTTCCCGTGGGAGGCCTCTCGTGCCCCCTTCTGGATGCCCGCCCACTGGCACGTCCAGGGAGGCAACGTAGCGGGGAACGCGGGGAACGTGGGGAGGCGCTCGGGAGGAAGGGCGGGCGTCCGCAGGGGCTGGGCGGGCGGTGCTGCGGGGCCTAGCGGACGAGTTCTGGAGCTTTGTGTTCCAGCCCCATCTTTCTGTTGTCTAAAGAAATCCTTTTCCTCACAGGTCGCAGGCTCAGGAGAGGTTTCCAAAAAGTCGTCAGAGGCGTTCTTTAGAGACGCCAAAGCTGAGGCAGAGGTAAACTTTGAAGGCCGTTTTGAGAGGCGTGGACCGTGGCAGTGGAGGGGACCCTGCTGTGTGGTCCTGTCCTGGCCCCCGAGGCTGGGCGGTGCCGAGGCTCGCCCGTCCCCCTTCACGTTTATCCCGGGCTGAGAGGGCCGGGGGTCCCCCTGGTTCCGTGGTGCTCCCAATACGGCGAGGGGCGGGCGGGTGGGAGGCCGTGGGCGCAGGCGAGGGGCGGGCAGCCGCTGCTGCCCAGGGTGCTCCGGCATGGACAGCAGGCACGCTTTCCCTGCAGTGGCTTTGCAGATGTGCCTGAGCATCAAGCACCGAGCATGAGGCCGGGTCTTCACAGACCCCCGACCAGACTCCGGGTGCTGTGTGTGGGTGTCGCTGGCCTCTGCGGGCGGCATCTGGGATGGTGCTAAGTCAGGTGGAGGCGGGGCGCCTGGGTCCCAAGTCCACTGGGTGGTGGCCTCCCGCTTGTGTTCCCGGGACCAGGCAGTCACTGCTCTGCTGGATGGGGTCTGCCCGCGACAGCTCAGCTTTTCATTTTCTTTCCTTCAGGCCGAGAGTGCCACCAGAACAGCCAGGACGGTGACGGTAAAGGCGTCAACGCGGCCATCCAGGAACCCCGTGGAAGGTACTCAAATGCTCTGTGCGCGCAGGTTGCGGGGGGCGTCTCGCCGCCTCGTCTCACTTCCGCGGGTCCCGGGCTGGCAGCACTCTGCCCCGAGCCGGGGCGGGGAGGGAACGGGCCGAGAGGAGGAGGACAGGCTCTCGCACACGAGCGTGCTGCTGCTTCATGTCGGGAACTGTGCAAGAGGCGTGACGCCCACCTGCCGGCCCCGGCCAACCGGCCGAGAGAGCCATCGTTCCGCAAATCACAGGTCACTCCAGGGCAGGGGCTCCTGTCTAATTTACATATAAGATGGCTTTGAGCGAGCGGTAGTCGTTTCTGAGAAATCACCCTCTCTGACGTGGTCAAGGTTAAAGAAGATGGCGAGAGGGCAGGAGTTTTTCATTTCAGAGCGAGTTGGTAATGATCACCTTGGATGCTAGGTCCCAGCCTTTCACAGCAGTGTGCCTCAGTGGCACCATTGTGCCGCATCTCCTCGGGGTGACCTCTGCCCACGGGACTGGGCGCAGCGGGCACAGGCCTCTAAGTCACTGCAGCCACACTCACCATACCTTCCCTGCCTCCCAGTGCAGTCCCACGGGCCAAGGGCGAGGCAGTGTCTGGTCCCTGCGAGGCCGCCCGCCCTTCCTCTGTGAGCTTGCAGACCTCCTGCCTCCCCTGACGCCTGAGCACGAGTGACAACAAAACCATGTTTTAAGTGGAGCTCGTCTTTCTCTCTTGTCTGGTTCATGTCTACTGATTACGCTTGATTCTCACTCGTTCGAGTGTTTTTGTTTTGTGCGCTTGAAACTGCCAGCCCCTCTTTGTTTGTAGTTTGTCCAGAGACTTGAGAGCTAGCGACATGTTTTGTGGGGTGTTTTTGGATTTGACCTGTTGGTGACGTCTCGCTTTACTTTGTGGGGCAGCGTGCAGTTTGCAGGCCCGCTCACCGGCTGTTCTGGGTCACTTGCTACCTGGTGTCCCTCCTGTCCAGTTCGGTGAGCCCCGAGGCCTGTCGTCGTCTGGGCTTCATTTCCTGTTTCCTTCGCCTCCACTGATTTTCGCTTCACTGCGAGTGTCCTGTCGTTGATCGTTTCAGACGCGTTTTCAAGTCGCGCCGTGATTTAGTCCCACCTCCCGCAGAGCAGGCAGACGGACTCCTCGGTGTCGCCGGACGCGTGTGAAGCAGCTTTCACGTGGGGACACTGGGCGCCTCCACCGAGTCGTTCTGTCCCCTGTCCCGGCCGTGCGTCTGTCGGTCGAGGATTGCGTGCGGGTTTGTCTTCAGTGTTCTGGGAAAGGTGCAGCAGGAATGAAGAGGAGCCGGCAGCAGGAGGAGAGGAGGAAGAAGCGTTTATTTATTTACTTGTTCATCTTGCTTGTTCCCCGGCCCTAGTGGCGAACCCAGGACCCTGGACGTATGTGGACTGTGCCCCGGACTTAACTGCTAGGCCACCAGGGCGCCCCGTCACCGCTGTTTAGTGACGGTTGCTGGAAGGCAGACGTGGCGTTGAGCTGTGAGCCCCGTATCTGGACTCCTCTGGCGCTCTGTGCGTGTCCTCAGCGGACAGCGCTGCCTGCCTGCTCTCTCCGTAGCTCAGGGTGTCTGCGCCTGACTCCTGCGCGCCTGGTGCTGTCGGCCCCTTCTCTGCGCCTGGACAGATGTCCTTATCAGAGGTGGGCGAGCTTCGTGACAGGAGCCTGAGCGAGCGTTGAAGCTGGTGGCTCTTTTCTCCCCCGCCCGTGAGCCAGGGCACCGACGGCACCTGCCTCCCTGGGCTCGGGCGCTCAGGCTGCCCTCGGCCCGGTCTGCTTCCCGGGCGGCACCGCGCAGAGTGGCCCGCGGCGGTGCCTGCATGGGCCCTGTCCTACTGGAGGGCCCGTTCGCTGGAGTCGAGGCTGTGGCGTTGCTGGGCCTCAGGAGGGTCTTGAAGCCGTTCCGGAGCCCCTCTGGATCCCAGCATTCTGCATGACAGGAGGGCCACACTTGCTCACTTGCAAGCAATGCCTTCTTGCAGAGCTGGTCGCTTCGACTCAGGGAGCGCACTTTGATTTCATTTGCTTGGTGCTGTGCAGTGTTACAGATTGTTTAGTACGTGTTTCCAGTGTGTAATTTCACGTCAGGAAGAAGGGACTCTAGAGCCAGCGAAACCAGTGTTTCCCCTGAACAGGAACGTGCCTCCTTCTGCAGCAGGGTTAAGGAGGGGCTTTCGGTCAGACCGCTCGGTAAGCCCTGCCCGCCCCTCGGAGGCCAGCGCCTGCCTTGGCTGCGTCTGGTGGCGGGAGTGGTGGAGCCGGGGTGCAGCCGTGAGGCAGCCCGGCCTGCCGTGGGGCCCGGGCTCGAGGGCACTGCCCTCCGGACACAGGAGCCCGGCACGAGGGAGGTCCTCCAGCGTCAGTCCACCTGGGCGCCCTTTCCTGGCTCCGCAGATGTGGGCTGCTGCTCCTGCAGAGTGAGGCGTGGAGGGAAAGACGCCGGGAAGGGGGCGGGTGTGCATTCACATGTCACTGGATCCCGAAGGAGAAGGAGGCCAGAGGAGGGCTTGGCTGGGGGTGGCCCGTTGGTCCTGGTGGAGGAGGACATGCAGGCGTGTAGGGGTGACCTGCAGTGGGGACAGGCCTGTGCGAGTGACATAGCCCGACTGACACAGACGAGCTCAGCTTGGGTGGCTTCTAGGCACCGCGGGCCTCCAGGGGCAGGAGGTGGGGGCTGGCTGGTGGCAGGGAAGCAGTGCCAGGGGTGTGTCTTCAGGCGCAGGCATCGGAGGCCTGGGACACAGGCTCAGAGGTGGTGAGACTGCAGCGCGGCCTGTTGGCCGGGACTGTGGGGCGAGAACTGGGGGAACTGGAAGGAAAACCAAACTAGTGGTTCTCAGCCCACAGGCAGTCCTGCTGACCTGACTCTGGACACTGACCTGGGAGAGCCGGCCATGCAGGTGGACAGGCTCCGGAGGGCGGCCACCCCCAGTCCCCACTCGAGGTCTGAGAGCTGACCGTTGGGCGACTGGACATTTCACTGGTGACCTTGACAGAAACCCCCATAAGCCCCAACTAAACCCCAAATCCTTACAATATTTTACTGTTTCAATGTTTTAACCTGTTGTTAACTATTTCATGTCAGGAAGGAAGGAAGATAATATTTCAGCTAAAAGCTTAGACCCGCTAGTGTCTGGATTAAATAATGAGCCAAATCATCAAGCTACAACATCAGATATGGGTAACAAATAGGTCTTTAAGTTTCTCTCCCCTTTGCTATGAAATATAGCGTCTTAGTGTAGTAGCAAATGAAGACCAGAAATGACTTGATATTCTCTCTGCCTTAATGTATGAACTTATACGAGAAAGTATTAACTTAGCATCAAGTTAACCTTTGCCAGCCTTTTTACGTAAAACTTAGTTTTTGCACGGAAATCAAAATGCCCCTTTATCTTGCTGTTGGGATTTTTTGAAGTTCTGTGGACAATCAGAGAAGCTGACTTGTACGTCTCCGCCCTGTTCTGCTGGGCTCTCCAAGCGGACTCTTCACGACAGAGATTCGGAGGTGCTCGTGGCTTGGGGGTGTCCCGGGCTGTCCCCGCCGCTCGGCTGTCTGCGCGCGCGGGGCCCTCACCCCCCTAGACGCGGGACGTGGAGCTTCTGATGGGATAGCCCTCATCCGCCCTGGAAAGTGTAGCCTTCTGTCATGTCACACCCGGTCTTCAGAAGCACTGCAGCGCTTGAGTGATGTTTAAGGGAAAAAGTAGTGTAAACTTGACTCTTGGGAAAAGAAACATTTTTCTCAGCTGACCTTACATCAGCTGTCTCTGACTTAAATCTTCTGTACAAGTGACTGCAATGAGGACAAGCACGTCTTTTAGGCGTGCCTTCCCCTCCAAGCACTCGTATTTCTTTCTTTTTTTTTTCACCTGCAGTTTGTCCACTAAGCAAGTGTTAAAGTTTAAGGTTGAAAAGCGAACGATGGGGCAGGTGTGGGAGAACCTGGCTGCTGCTGAGCCAGGGGACTGGCCCGGGGCCTTGGCCTGTCCTGCAGTCCGCACAGACCTGGGTTTGCTCTGGCCGCAGCCGTGCCAGGCCTTTCCAGGCTGTGATGGCAAACTCAACTTTGGGGCACCTTTTCTAGGTGCGGGTAGGGCCCTGTAGGGGCAGCTCCGGTTCCTGGATGGCAGCACAGGGGCTGGCAGTGGCGGGAGCCTCAGCTGGAGACTGGGCGACTGGCGGGTGGCCGGGTGCTACGGCCGCACTTCAGCCCGGGGCGCAGCCGACGTCTCCTGCTCCCTCCAGGCCTTGAGCCAGCCGCAGGGGCGTCCTCCAAGCCACAGTATCCTCCTCGGTGAGGGGCTAAGAGTAATGGGGATGATGTCCATCAAGTGGCGGGTTGGTCACAGGCGTGGCTTCATGACAGACCCCTCGTTTACTGACAGCCCCGCATCAGGGCCAGACAGCACTCACTGAGATGGAACAGTGTATTTAAAACAAACTGAAATGACGGTTTGGATGTTTGTCATCCCTTTTTGGATGTACCTACTCCAGGACAGGCCAAGGCACTGTATTTTTATTCTTCTGGTTGCTTTAATTTTGACTCTGGGACGACCTCCCTCCCCTGCCCCTTTGATTCTGCGCTTGTTTTGGGGGAGACTAGGCTGCCTGTCTGGACGGTCCCTGGGTCCCTCCTCCGTCCGGGCGTGTCTCACTGTTCGCTGGAGCTCTGGCCTCTCTCCCCGGCCCTGCCAGTTCTGTCTACGTGGCGAGTGCTGGGCCTCACCCTCCCCTGTGCCCTGTCTGGGTGCTCTGCGCGTCCCTGCACCTCACACCTGCTGCTGCCGAGGCCCCTCACTGGAGCCCCTCGTCCGCCCTGACTGTCCGGCGGCCTGGGGCTTCCGTAGCCGGGGGCTCTGCAGCGCTGGTGCCCAGTGTACAGGCCGGACGGAGGGGCTGTGCTCGGGGGCGTTTCAGGGGCCGCCGCCCACCCAGAGTGGCCGCCCGGTCAGCGCAGTGCTCTGTTTTCTGCGCTGTCACCAGACCCTCCCACTGTCCATGAGGGCGGATGGCTCTGCGTGGCGCCGGCTTGCTGGCTGCTGGGGTTTCCGAGAGCAGAAGCCTGGGAGCCCCGGCGCGCGCGGGCCGCTTCGCCCCGTCCTGGCCGTCGTCGAGCGCGTTGTTTATGTCGAAGCTGCTGTTTGAAAAACTGGTGTGTGTGTCCGCTGTCATGAAGGCTGCTGGTGGTTGTTTGCGGCTCTGTGACTTGGGGCTTAGTGAAGCTTACGAATAGCACCCGAACTGCGAAGTGCCATCGGCGGGTCCCCGTGACACAGCGCCTCGTCTTGTGGGCTCCGTAGGGCGCAGCGGGTGTCCGAGGCCTTCGCAGAGCGAAGAACGGGCCTCGAGGCTCCCGGAGCGGTGGGCGCAGGCGGCCGAGCGCACGAGTTGTGCGCGTGTGGAGCGGCTGCCGTGCGCCACGCTGGGCTCACGGGAAACGACGCGGTGCTCAGTTCCAGCGGGTGACCGACGGCGGCCACGCTTGTCTTTCTTTCTACATTTGTTCTAGATCTGAATGTCTTAAATTATTTGCCTGCTCTATAAAAAATCACAGATTATTAACTACTGGAGTCAAACTAAGTCAGTGTGATTTTCTAGATTTAGAAAATGAGGTGTCTATCGTCGGTATTCTGTTCACAAGTAAAGCACTTCTTTGATGGTTAATAGATGAAAACGATTTCTCTGACCCCTCCAAGGAGCCCTGAGACTCCGGGAGGGAGGACCACACCCCAGCTTCATCTTGTCTCCGCTCTTTTCCTGACCCGCCAGCTTCCCACCCGGGGCTTCCTCCTTCCAGACGTGTCCTCAGGTCCTTTCCACCTCCCTTTGTGTTTCATAAGGAGACTGCTACTTCTCGGGCGTGTGGCATTTTCTGTTTTCATAAACCCCGGGTGTCAGTCAGTCAGCAGTCGCCAAGTCTTGGGGCTGGCGGATGCCCAGGACGGGCCTGCACCGGGGCCTTTTCCTTCTCTCGCTCTCCTGACGCAAACTCTGCTTCCAGCCTCTCGGAACGAGGCCCGGCCGTAGGGGCAGCTCTGGACTGGAGGGGTCTCCCGGCCGACGAGGCCTGTGTTCTGGGCAGCCCCGGCGGCGGGGGCGCGGCGAGCGAGCGCCGACCCTTTGGTGCACGCTGACGGGCCCTCTTTGCCGTTTCACGCTAGGAGCGAAAGAGGCGCTTCCTAACTCGCCTAGCGTTTCGGACGACAGCTCAGCGGGCCTGTGGCGGGAGAGCCTGCAGCCGGAGCCCGCAGCGAAGCAGAAAGGTGAGGAGGCGCACTCCCGGCCCCTGCTCGCTGTGCCCGGCCCGGCCCAGCCCACGTGTCCCGGTCACGTTCCTGCCAGAGCCAGCACGTCCCTCCCACGCCTCCCCATAAACCGGAGCGGAAGGCTCTGGTCGTCACTTGACGCAGGCTGTCTGCTGTCCTTTCTGAGATGGTGGCCGGAACCGTCGGAACAAGCACCAGAGCCCCTGCTGGGCGCCCTGGGCCTGCTTTTGTGCTCACAGCTCACAACCCACCACCAGTGACTTTTCCACCGGCGCTGCGCCCGTTGTGGGGGGCAGGGGGGCTCACTGGTCCCTGGGCAGGTCTCTCGGGGTTCTGTCTCAGGGCCGAAATAATGCTGAGGGGCCGCATGCAGCCTCTGGGGCCTGACGCCCGGGGCCAGCACCTCTCCTGGCGTCTGGCCCGGATCCAGGCCCCAGGGTGGCCACGGGCAGGCTGATGTTTGTGGATCGGTTCAGACGGAATAGCTGGAAGGCTAACTGTGTGCCAGTCCCTAACGCAGCAAGTGCGCTTGTGACAGAAGTTACACCGGAAAGGGGCCCGTGCCACTGGGGTTTTGCTCCAGACCTGTCGGGGGTGTCTCGGGCAGGAGGGGCCGCTGAGTGAAGACTGGGGTGGGACCTGCAGCAGCTGGGGCCCCGGGAGGGGGTGCTGGGCGGTGGGGGCTCCTGCCCACCCTGCAGCGGCACTTCAGCTGCAGGAGTGGGTTCCTGGAGGAGGAGGGACTGAACCGGGTTTAGTTTGTGTTAACTGGGGAGACTGAGTGGCAAAGCGGGCCTCGATGGGTGCGGCCAGGGAGAAGGGACCCAGGTGGACTTGGGCCTTTGAGAAAATGACCTCCCGAGTGGCGTCCCTGGTGGTGCGGCCCCGTGTGCTGTCTCCAGCCCTCTAGGTCCTGAGGATCTGCTGCTGCGCCTGTGGCCCTGCAGCCCGTGCCCCCGGCATCTCCACACTGCTTCTGGGCCCCCAGCCCCTCAGCCCTCAAGGGTGCAGATCTACCCACTGCTGTGTGACCTGTGGGGGCCCGACTTCCACGCAGAGGGGCCCGTAGCTCCCTGGGTCCCTTGCTCCGCAGGCAGGACTGCCCTGGCCCCAGAGCCCGCCCTCTCAGTGCAGCACCGCAAGGCGCTCTGATGCGGGTTCGGGGCAGCAGACGATTCTCGAAGGGCTCTGGGCAGACGGGGTTGAGGAGCCCGCGTCACTCTGTGGCAGTGGCTCTGCGGTGACCTGGGCCCGACTCTGGGCCTGTGCAGGCGTTCCTGGCCTAGCTGCCCACGCGGATCCACGGGCTGGGCTCCTCTGCAGATGGGGTCATGCCCTGCAGTGTGATCAGTGCTCCCCATGGGCGCCCGCTCCTTCCCTCGGGTCCCCGGAGCCACACTTGGGGGGCCGGGTGAACAGCCAGGCGCCCACAAGGTGCAGAGGTGAGCTGTGCTCACCCGACTTTCAGGCCCCCAGCCGGAGGGGCCCTACTGATGGCAGGAGGGACTAGAAAAGTGGCCAGAACATGGCTGTTGTCCCAGAGACCGGAGCCTGTGCGTCTGTCCCACCTGCTCGCGGTGCACGCGGCCACTGCCCACAGCGTGCTGACGCTGAGCTTTCTTCCTTCAGGTGATGCCCCCAGCGATGCGGGTGAGGGGCGGCCATAGAGCCTGTGCGCGTGCAAGTAGCGGGTCTGCCGTCACGCCATGGCGCGTGACTGGCTCTGAGGAGGCGTAGTTGCCACAGTTTCTGATTGAGTCACACGTTTACACTTCAAAGAAGTGTAATTTCCAGGGTTTTTATTTCCAATATTTCCAATATTTCATTATTTTCTGAGGCATAGGAAGAGTAGAGCCAGTTTGGTTGTCTCACTGCCTTGGGCTTGTCTTGACTGAATCCTCTGGAAGTGGAGAGGCCGCTGCTCGCCTGCATAGGAGCTGAAGCAGTAGGCACACGGGGAGGAAAGAGCAGGGCTGCCCCAGTGCCTGGGACTCGGTGCGTGTGCCGCCGCGCCCCACTGTGTGACTGTGCGCTGTCACTCTCTCCGTGCCGCGCATAGCGGGGACAGGGATGGGTGGCCCGGCTGTCCCGCGTGACCACCGTGCCCATTCCCAGTGCCGTGCATTTCCACCCGCCCTTCTCTCCTTGGGCGGTCGGCTCTGAATGCTCCCTCGTGAGCAGAGCAGTGCTTGTTCCCAGGCCTGGAGGCTGCCTCGTTCCCAGGCCACCAGGTTTAGAGACTCAGCTCTGTTTTCTCTTTTTGTTCTAATGATCTGAATGCTGTCTTCACACACATGGCCATTGTCCGTGTCTCCTCCTCTGTGGACGCTGATGGGGCTGCGGTCTGCGCAGAGGGAGAAGCTGGCCCCGCTGTCCAGGACAGGCCTGCGGCGTCCGAGAACCCCGAGGCCCCCGGCGAGCCTGTCTCCAGCATCAGGTGTGTGGGTGACTGTGCCGGCCGCGCTGCTCTCCTCCGCGCCTTTCCTGCCACTTTGAAGCTGGAGTAAGTCCGGAAGTGCGTGCAGCAGGGAAGCAAACACCCGTCCGTCCTCCTGCTCCTGAGCTGTGGCTGCGAAGAGCGTTCTGGAGATGGAGGGAAGCTCACGAGCACAGCTAAATTGAGTCCCATTTTGGTGACCAATAGTTATGCGCTTATATCTCATCCTCTAACGTGCCTGGCAGCAGAGGATTAAAGGTGCTGGGCTGGTGGAACGTGCGAATGTGCCGCTGTGTGCTGGTGGTGGCCTGCTTGCTGCTGTGACCACTGGTCTGGGCTTTCTTTGTCACTCTGAGATGCACTGTGTTTTTTGCCTTGTGTTGGTTTCCCAGTGCCAGAAGGATGCCTCGTCCTGGGAGTGCAAGACCAGCGCCTCCCCGGGTCAGGCGCCAGGAGAGTGCGGAGGTGTCAGCGACAGACAGGTGAGGCAGGTGGGGGTCTGCCTGGGGGCTGGGCTCCCCTCGTGAGCATGGCACGAGTTGGGGGGGTGAGGATGGGAGGGGCCCGCTGGAGACGCTTTGTGACACCATGACTGGGGAGGAGGTGGAAGGAAGGTTGTAGGTGGCTTGAGAGGTGGGGCCCACAGTCTGCTGGGCTCCACAGACGCAGGCAGCCCCCACCCTGAGGGTGGCGCAGCAGGGTGCAGTCACGCCCTGCGTGTGGGCGTGTCTGTGGGCGTGGCCCGGTGTCCTTGGGCTCTGATCTCGCCTTCCAGCTGCCCAGCTGCACAGCCCCTGTGGGCGTGGATCTAGAAGTGGTTGTTGGTGGGCAGTGCGGGGCCTGAGTGTGCATGGGGCTCGCTACCAGTCACAGTGACAAGGTGGGACCCTGGGAGTGTGTCTGGGGGTGGACGTGGGGTCCAGGGGCCCAGAGCTCAGGGCTACTCTGTCCTTGAAGTCCTCCGGCATTAAAGCAGGGCCAGGTACAGGCCGGCACGCTCGTGGGCCAGCAGCGATGGGGCGGGGTGAGTCTGGTGGCCTGGGATTCCGTTGGCAGATTTGAGAAAGAATGGTCTGGAAGCCACAATTAGCTCAGGAAAGCATGTTCCCTGGAACATTCCAGAAGGGGGTGAGGATGACGAGGGCTCTGCTGGGAGGAGGGAGCGTGTCAGGGTGTGGAGGGCTGGGTGGCCCGGGGTTGCCAGCTCACTTGGGAGAACCGGACGATGAGGCTGACGTGGCAGCATCGCAGCGTGGAGGGCCCGAGGGCCCTGAGGCGGCCTTGTGCTGACAGCTCACAGCCAAGTGCCGGCTCCCTTGGGACTGAGTGTTCTGCGCTAAGCACGGCGAGGCCTGGAGGTGTGTGCGCGGGTGGCGCCGGTGGAGTTGGCAGCACCACGTGTTTAGCTGCCCAGGGAGTGAGTGAGGCGGGAGCAGTGGAGGCCTGGGGCTTGTGCTGGAGGCTGGAACCCAGGACTCAGCCCGGGCAGGGGAAGCTGCAGGGTGCCCAGCGGGGTCTCTGGTGGGGGATCGTCGCTGGGACAGGCCCAGGTCCAGCAAGTGGCCCCTGGAGACATGAGAGAGTCCTTGGATGGCGGTGTCCCGGAGAGCACCAGGGCAGGAGCCCTGGACACCCAGCTCCCTGGCAGGATGGCAGGACCTGGTGGAGGGGGTGCCAGGCAGGGGCGGCGACCAGGAGCCACTGTGTCTCCTTGTGCAGAGGAGCAAGGTCTGGGTGGCCCTGGCCAGGGGCCACCTGTGCGGCCCTGCTAGGCGTGTGACCCACGAGGGGCTGCAGTAGAGCCCGCAGGGACGGCGTGGCTCCAAGGACGCCGGGAGCGGGGCGGGTGGAGCATGGCCGCGGCGGCCAGTTTGGGGCAGCGCAGGAGGGGCCGGGAGCCAGGAGGTTTGGGGTCGGGCAAAGCGGCTCCGCTACCGGTGGGACCTCACGGAGGCGCCGTCTCTGCTCCACTTTCCCGAGATGTGAGGGTTCTGCTCCCCCCACGTGACTTGGGACGCGACTCCTGATGCTTGAGGTTCAGGAAACTGCGTGAACAGTGTCGCCGTGCTGATCTGATCTCCTTTCTTTCTGCTCAGGGCGGGGAGCGGTAAAACCGTGTCGCATGTGATTATAGACTCACAGAACTCTGACAACGAGGACGACGAGCAGTTCGTGGTGGAGGCGGCCCCGCCGGTCCCTGAGACGGTGGAGCTTGACATGGTGAGTCCGGTGTGGGCCTCCTGGTCTCAGCGGTGACACGGAGCTCTGCTCTATGGCTTTATGGAGATGAGCGCTTCCTCTCGCTTGCCGGGTTCCCAGCCTTTTCAGCTGTCGCTCCTTTGGTGAGCACCCCCAGACTGGCTGAGCATCAGCACACCTGAGACGCCCCTCCCTTTCCTGCTCAGGTGCAAGCTGCGGGGCTGGAGGAAGACGAGAAGCACGGTGAGTTCCGAGCAGGAGTGCGCGCCTGCATGCGTGTGCGCGACCCGTGTGCACCTGGCGGGTCTGGCAGACCAGCTTTGTGAGCTGGGGTTCCCGGGTTCGGGCAGGGCGTGAACCGCAGCAGATAAGGCCCCAGGGTGCGGCGTCTGCGTTTGGTCTAGAGCTGTGCCCCTCCTTGGAGGCAGGGCTCCTGGGCCTGGGTCTGCTGTCAGCCGATGGGCAGGTGCCCCTCTCCTTACCCACGGGATTCGATGAGGGGTGCGGGGTGTCCAGGGTCCCTCCCAGATCTGCGGTCTGTAATACAGTCTCTGCTTCGGTACCTAATGTTTCAAAGGCAGAGAAATGAGTCTCAGGAGGCCCTTGTTCCGCTCACCTGCTCAAGCGTGCACCCCCTACCCCGGGCCTGGAGCATCCTCACTCCTGCGAGCGCCATTTTGTTTGGGCGCCCGCCGGCACCAATGAGTCTAGATGTTCCTTCATCGCGTGCGGCCCGCGTGGCTGCCTGGAGAGCGGGGAGCGAGGCCCATCTTCCCTCCAGAGCTCTTCCGCCCTTAGAACCGCTTCTGCGGCCGACTGCAGACCGGGCTTCAACGGGAAACCCCTGATCTTAACAGGAGGACTCGTCAAAAAGATTTTGGAGACCAAGAAAGATTATGAGAAGTTGCAGCCACCGCCCAAGCCTGGGGAGAAGGTATGGGAATGATATCTGTGCCCACAGCATTGCTTGGTCCCTGCCACAAAGTTGCTTTGAAAAAGGGAAGGCCGTCCCGACGTGATTATCAGAAGCATCTGTTCTCGTCTTCAAGTGCCCCTCCGCAGGCAGCTCAGGGCTTCGGTGTGATGTACCCCTGGCCTCGCCCGGCCTGCATCTGAGGACTTGGGGGCCGAGGCTGCAGGCTTGTCCTGCTCTGACCCACGGCTACCCCTCCCTGCCTGTCCCCTGGCCCCCACTGGCACGGCGGGGAGCAGGCCGCCTGCGGCTGAGCGCAGACTAGGACGGGGCCTGTTTTCAGTTCGGACAGTGGTGCTCATGCGCTTTCTGGAGCCTCTTGAAGGCGGCCGTGGCCTTGTGCTGGACACCCTGCCACGTGGCGTGCGGCCCTGCTGCGCTTGTGGCAGCCAGCGGCGCCCCACACCCACTGCTGGATTCTGTCCACGATTGCCTTACAAAGAGGAGGAGCCTTCATCTTTTGCGTTTGCTTTATCAGCAGCCAGCAGTTCCAGTGAGTTCCACACACCCGTTTGACACACAGAGCTGCCTCCCAGTTAGGGAGCGGCCGCTTGTTTCAGGTCACTGTGCTCAAACTGCACGGGTTTGTCTTGAGGACAGGGCGCAGACCGGCCTGCGGGGACTGTCCCACTGAGGGACGTGGTCTGGCCGCAGAGCTTGTGGCCGCTCTCTGAAGGAGGATGCCTCTGCCTTCGCCGTCTCTGCTGCAGTCCTGTCCGAGGCACCAGGGCAGCCCGACGGCCCTGGTGTTTCCAGGTCCCTCAGGCCCGTGGGTGCAGGGGCTCTGAAGTTGCTCTGGCTTAAGTGTGATAGCTGAGCTTGCGGGGCACTGTGCGCTGGGCCCGCTGTAAGAGTTCCCTGGAGAGTGCATTTCAGCGCGGAGGCCCTTCTTTGACTGTACTGGACAGAAGGGAAAGTGTGTCTTGTTCGGGGAACATTTGCAGCTTTAAGACCAGTTGGTGCGGATTCCAGAGTTGGGGAGAAGCTGCGGGTCCGGGAGCAGCTCTTGAAAAACTGTGAATTACATTTTTTAAATACAGAAATGACAGCGTCCCGCAGAGCATGGTCAGTCTTTCTGTTCCTCTCTGAGCGCCGCCAAAAGCCCTGCGGGTGGCCCCGCTTTCCCCGTACCCGGTGACCACGTGTCTGGTGTGTCCTGTGTGACGCTTTCTTTTGAGACCCTCCCTGTCCTGGTGCCTGTGTGTCGGTGACTCACGAGCTGGTGGCTGTCCCATCGCACACTTGAGTCCCTTCACGGCTGGGTGTTTGGGCTCCTCAGCCCGTCTGTGTCCCCAGTGCCCTGCATCCCGGGCCAGCAGCACAGGGGCCCGCGTTTCCTGGAGCGGCCTGGTCCATGCAGGACCCGGGCTCAGGACCACAGATTAGGGGCCTTCTAAGTCTGCTGTCGTCGCTGGAAGGCGGCGTGGTCACCAGGGAGCGAGATTGTTGGTCATGTGCTGTTCAGCTGGATTCACGCCCGGGCCGGGCCAGGCCTGTAGTTTGTGCCCAGTGCATGTGCCCGCCTTGGGGCTGCTCTGTACATGGCGCTGCCCTATCCTCCTCTGGGGCGTCTCCAGCCCCAAGACCCAGCCCACCCTGCTGTCCGCCATCCCTCGCCTGGGGCTGTGTGGAGGCAGGACCGGGCTCACGCACGCGTGCGGAGCTGTGTGCACGCTGCCCCGTGTGACTGTTATTCCTTCTCACTACGGGGAGAGCCCCACGCCTGCCGTGTGTCGAGTGTCCCGAGGGCGCATTCGTGGGGCCAGCAGCTCTGACCCGCGTGTGCAAGTCCGTGTGTGGACACACACTGTCCCTTGGGGTGAGGGCCTGTGCACGGACGCCTGGACTTGGTACATGCTTGCACACCTTTCTGGGAAGCTGGGAAGCCACCAGCCCGAGTGTGGCTGTCCCGTGTGCTGACCCAGCAGCAACGGAGGCGAGCCCTGTCCTCCCGTGTGCCCGCACGTCCCCCCGTGTGCCCGCACGTCCCCCCGTGTGCCCGCACGTCCCCCCGTCTGCCCGCACGTCCCCGCGTCTGCCCTCACTCAGGCGGCAGCCTCAGCGGGTGCTTCTCCTCCGCTCCAACCGGCTGATGGTGTGGACACCTTTTCTTGTGCTTACCTCCTGTCTTTTTCTCTTTCTTGGCAAGGTGTCCAGATTTTTATTTTCTTTTTTTGAATGAGGTTCATTGTTCTCTTATTTTCGAGCACTGAGAGTTCTTACCCACTCGTGTTCAAGGCCTTCGGCACTGTGATCTGCGAATCTTTCTTCCAGTCTGTGGCTTGGCTTTTATTCTCTCGGCGCCTCTTTCAAAGCACAGACATTTTCGTTTTAAAGCAGTAAAATGGCCAGTTTGTACTGACGGAGCGCACTCCTGGTGGTGTTGCAAGGTGTCTGCCAGAGTCGCAGAAGTTCCCTCTTTTCTCTTCCGGAAATTTCTGCTTTTAGGTTTTTCGTTTTGAGTTCAGTGTGGTCCTGTTTGCGCCTGCTGCGGTTGACTGGCTCGAGTTCATCCTTCCTGACGCCGCTTTGTCTGCTACTCCTGCTCCATCAGCCCCGCTCTGACGACTTGGCTGCACCCCATCCACGGCTGCGCCCTCTTCTCCGGCAAGCCCCCACCCCAGGGAGGCCTCTCGCCCCACCCTCCAGCCCCTTGCTCTAGTCCAGTCCTTGCTCTAGTGCCTCAGCTGCTCGTCCCCCTTCCTGGGATCACCAGCTCCCCCAGCCATTCCCGTGTGCTCCCAGTCGCTCCTAGGAGGGTGTCTCCAGCACTGCTGCCCCCACTCCTCCTTGGTCCCCATTGCTGTCTCTTGGTGTCGTATTTTCTGTCCTCTTGAACTGGTCCTGTATGTTTCACCAAGTTCATTTCTTCAGCGGGCTTATTCGGTTTTTCTGTTTCTATCTGAGCTTATTTTGTTCATTAATTTGGATTCAGGACTAGTTTTACCTACGAGTGAAGGAATGCTCTCAAATAATAGTGTTTAAATGAGCAAGAGTGCTCTTTAACTCATGACTTGGTCTGGATGGGCAGTCGCCCCAGCTCTGCCTCACTCCTTCATGTGTGTGACTGCTGGTCCTCAGAGCACCTCATGGAGCAAGGTGGTGCCCAGCTCCAGCCCTCAGCGCTGCATTCCATCCAGCAGGAGGGATGAAAGGGGAAAAAAGAGAAGACCATGCCCTTTCTCTGTTAGGCTATTACTGGAAGCTGAGCACACCACTCTTTACATTTCATTGACTAGATATCACCATAAAGTGAAATTTTTATACCAGGCATCTGTTTACTTAGTTAACAATCAGGGGTTCCGTTAACAGAGACTAGAGCTTGCCAAATTGTCTCACTGCCTGGTATGCTAAAAGATTGCTAACCTTTGCAGGCACAGGGGTAGTTGGAGGAGGCTGCCTGCGGGCGGCGGCTTCTGGAAACAGATGCCCCCCCCCCCCCGTCATGTGTGGTCTTTGCTGTGAGAAGGGGGATGACAGGCCGAGGACCAGCAGCTGTCCCTCCCACAGCCTTTCTCTAGGGACTTGTGAGTCCATCCTTGTTTTACAAAGCCATGGTGTAAAGTTGTTCAGTGTCCATCTACAGCTCTAGAATTTTCCTTTTCTCCCCAACATTTTGTCTTTTTCCTTCATGAGATTTTGAAAAACTACTGAAGCAGACTCTGTTTGACAAAGAGAGCCAACCTTTGGGTTCATATTGTTTTCATTAATGGATTTTTCCTCCTTTTCTTCTAATTTCTTTGGACATTTACTTTTTTTTTTTAAAGCATCATTTACTCAGCTCATTTACCTTTTAGTCTTTGTCTCTTTAATATAAATATATTTAAGACAGTCCATTCCCTTTCCTGTGCTTCATCCTTGAGTTTCAAATGAATAGTAGCTATTTCTTATTCCTTGAATTTTATTATGAAGTACTTTATGATTTCTACTTTACCATTCGGGTTGATATTGCTTTTTAGCTTTCTGCAGTGCATTAGGGTTTTTAGAAAGACTTTCGTTGACCGTATCTAATATAACTGGATGTACAGCGAGAGTGGCCTGTCTGGGGTCAGTTACTGAGGAGCAGGCTCTCGAGGGCCGGGTCGCCTGCGTGGTATGTCCGGCCTGCTTGTTGAAGTGCGTCCTCTCTGTGGGTCCAGGCCGAGTCAGCTGTTAGTTCACAGAGACTGTTGTCAGGCCGCATGCTGGAGTGCGAGGCGCACCTGCCGTCGTGACTGACGCGCACGGGTTGGTGGTGAGCACCCCTGCCTGTCGCCTTTAGACATCACAGCGGTGCACGCCGTACCTGCTTTTCACAGAAGTCGTGTTTGCCCTTCGTGGTGGTACTTTCAGGCTCTTGGAGGGAGCATCCCTTTCAGCGCTAAGAGAATATGTGCCTGTGACCTGGGCATCGTGCCAGGCTGTCTTTGAGGTTTGGCTGGAAGAGGAGCCGTTTCTCACTGTCCTAATGGACTTGTACTGTACGTTATAGAATAAATATGCGAGTCAGATTGCTCGGAGCATTTTCTTCCCTGCCCCACTCACACGAGCTCCTTCCAAGAGGAAATATAAGCTGTTGCTGTTGAGATATTTGCTCATACCTTTTTTCTCCTTCAGATTTATGAAGCTTTTGAAAAACAACCAGAAAGCAGCTTTATGACAGGATTTCTTATGCTTGAAAAATAAACTTTGTAAATTAAGATGCTTTAGAGGAGCAGCCAACAATTTCAGAGGCGGCTCGTAGACTTAAAAGTCCTGTTTAAGTATTTCTCACTCCAGAGATTGTAGTCTCATTTACATTCTCGCCTCTGGCGCCTTTCTCAGTTTATATCTGAGTCTAAATTTCCAATGCTTTTCCTTTGCATGAAATTCTGTATTTTGAAGTAGGCTCAGGGTCGTTCTCTGCAGATTTCTTTCTCCTGCAATGCGTTTTTTTTTGCAGAGCGTGTGCTCTGCACGCCGTCCTGGTCGTGTCCCCTCCCAGGGACACGGCGTGGACCTCTCCTGCCCGTCTGCGCCTCTCTGTTTCTGGAAGACTGGCGGACTCGCTGGAATGGCACAGACGTCCATGGAGAGTATAGAGGACTCTGGAAGAAGCATTTATCTGAGGCACTGTTGTATTTTGTACTCTGTTGGTGGATAAAGGGAACTTACCCCAAACATGCTATATTTTCTGTGTCAAAAATGGCATTTAACAAATATTATTTAGCTCAATTCTCCCCTGAAATTCAGCGGCTTTCAGCTTTGTTCTTTTTGGTGGTCTGGACAGCTTTAAATTGTTCCTTGTTTTGGTAGCTAGATGGTGCAATTTCATCACAAATGCTTGTTAACTTGTTAGAAAAATGCTATTTAAAAATTCTGGTAACTGAACTTCTGCTCTTGGTGAAAGTGTTTTCAGTTTGGACATTTGTGGTCCTCGAAATAGTGGGTCTTCTTGTGCTCGAATGCCGTGTCCACTTCCGTCTCAGGGAGAGAAGCGAGAGGCTGCAGGGCTGGACGTTAGAGGCTGAGCCGGTCGGTGCTAATCACAGGTTGCGGGTTGTTTTCAAATAAGAACCGAGGTGGCCGTTTCATGTCTCCCAGCAACGCAGTGGCTTCCGATAGACAGGCTGGGAATTTCAGATTTTGGACATAAAGCCGTTACCAGCACGTTGACAAAAATGCCACTTAAAATATTTCTAGATACGTGTCCTGGTACAGTGTAAACCCCCAAATCGTCTGGAAACCGTGAAAACAATGGCTGTGACCTTGTGAAGACACTTCTGAGGAAAGTAGCCTTGTGTAGACGAAGGTCACGACGTGGAGAAAGACCAGAGCTTTCCGGGCGCGCGTCCCACATGAGTGTGTCTGTGCTCAACGCACACGCGACGCCGGGAAACGATCACGACGGTGTGATGTGAGATGTTCCCTAGTAGAAGGTCGTCTTCTGCTAAATACGTTTAGTCTGCGCGGCAGCAATGATTTCATTGTCACTCAAAACGTCGGCTTCAGAGTCACGTTCGCAGCGCTTCTCCGGGTCGCAGTCGCTTGGGGCTCCGTTCATCACTTTGGCCTCAAGTCCCCGAAACCCCATTCCGTGCTTTACGCAAAGCCCCTCTCGCCTGCCAACTGGAGGTGGGCTGTCGCGTGAGTCCGTCGCGAGGGGCGTGTCCGGGCGCTGTGGCTCCTGGGACACGTGGCACCTGCAAGGAGCCGTGCTGCACTGGCACAGGATGAAAGTGGCCGAGAGGGTCGGACCGCAGGTCGAACTCGTCAGATGGACTGGACGGCAGGGGCACTCAGTGGGGAGCGCCCGCGAGGTGAAGGGACGGGGTCGCGTGCAGGAGCCCCAGGCCGTGGGCACGGGCTGTGGGAGCCCCGAATGCAGGGCTCTGGCTCCGAAGGCTCCGCGGGCCTGCAGGAGACTGTTGAAGCACCGAGGGGGACACGAGCGGCGCTCCCGAGGGCTACCCACAGGGCTGGCTCTGCCCAGCAGAGGCCGTGGTGCCACCGGGCCCTGTGATGCTGTCCCAGGGGACCGTGGCCCATGGTGACAGGTGAGAAGAGCCGTTGCCACCCCCTCCCTGCCTTGGGTCTCAGCACGTGCCCAGGCCCGGGGCCCAGTCCTGGGCAGCAGGCTCGCTCCAGGATCGTCCTGGCTCAGCACAGCACGGCGGCTGCCGGGGACAGTAATTATCCCGGAATTCTGATTTCTTTGATTTCTCTTTAAGGAAAGAAATTCATTTCGCGGTAACTTCTTTCTCATTCTTGGCTGCTTCTGGTCTTTCTGAAACGTGTCAGTGCGTGCGCGCGTCGCAAGAGATCTGGTCCCGACTCTCGTCTGCTCCGGTCTGGGGGCTCTGAGCTGAGAGGCAGCTCCCTGGAGGCGCCGTTGTCCGAGCCCCGGGCCCCCGTGGGACAGAGGCCGAGGGGCAGCTGGCTGCTCGGCACAGGTTCCGCGGGCTGTTTAGCAGAGGCTGAGATGACTGTCTGCCGTGACAGCACTTTGTCCCCTGCTGGCAGCGGTGAGGTTTGTCACACTTCATCCTGGAGCATGACTCAAGGTTCAATGCCGCTCTCCCGACCCTGCCTTCTGACCAGGGCCCTGCCCTCGAGGGGACTCCCCACGGCGACCCCGCCCCAGAGGGAGCACCGCGGGGTTTGCTCGCATGCGCTTCAACTGTGGGAAATTCTTAGGTTAATAAAAAAGATGTTAAATACAGGAGAAGTGTGCTTGCTTGAGGCCGTAGCGTACTTGCACACGAGTCATAGATGAAAGACACACGGGTCTTGCACGCTCACCTCGGGGACTCCATGCTGCACACAAGGTGCCTTCTCAAGTCCCGTCAGGTCTGGAAACCCGGGCGTCATTTCTGGACATCAGTGTTTGTTGTGGTTGGGTTTCCAGGTGGCGCTGAAAGCGCTTGCGCTCCGAGCGGACTTCATCTGCCGTGCGGGCCCGCCGACGGGGTGTGTCGTGTGGGCAGCCCGACAGCCGGCTTGGGGCCGCGCGACGCCGGGCACCAGCGTGTCCTTCTCGGGAGCCTGGCGCGTTCACAAACGCAGGGAGCAGCCGAGGGCGGGTCCGAGCTTTAAAGAGACTTAGTTCTGGGAGCAGCGGAAAGTCAGTGACGCTGCGCTGCTGGGAGCCGGCGTCCCTGAGACACCGAGCAGCCCTGCGCGGGAACCGTGGGGCCAGACAAACAGCGTCTTTTTAAATCGTGTTTTCTGAGGTAGCTTAGTTTCACAAATCAAAGTAAACCATATGTGTAGTTCCCCACACGTGCAGCGTCCCCGTTCCCCAGACGCGTGTCAGCCAGCACACCCTGCCCTGCAGCACATCACGAGCGCTCGTCACCGTGTCCAGGGGCTCCGCCACCACTTCTCCCCCGTCCCCTTCACTGTGAGTCACCTCGCTTCTGTTGCCACTGTCCAGGGCTTCGTTTTGTCTGTTCACGTTCCCCCTGAGTGAGGGCATCTGGGCTCTGTCTTTCTTCTTCTGACTTGTTTCACTGAGCAGCATCATCCCCTCTAGATCCGTCCATGTTGAGTCACATGACAGGATTTCCTCTCTTCTCAGGGCTGTGTCGTGTTCCACTGTGTGTATGGACCACGTCTTCTCATCCATCATCTGACGTTGGGCACTTAGGTTGTTTCCAGTTCTTGGCTGTTGTGAATAGGGCTGCAGTGCACATGGAGGTGCAGACATCTCTGCGGACGGGTGATTTGTGTCTCTTGGGTCGATGCCCAGAAGTGGGATGACGGGGTCATATGGGATTTCCATCTTCAGTGTTTTGAGCACAGGGGTTCTCCATGGGGCTGCACCAGTTTGCACTCCCATCAACAGTGCAGAAGTGTTCCCTTTGCTCCACATCCTCGCCGGCATTTGTTGTTTCCAGACTTTTGGAGAATAGCCAGGTGTAAGGTGCAAGGTGGTGTCTCACTGTTGATTTAATTTGCATTTCCCTGACGGCCAGCGAGTAGGAACGTAATTTCATGTGCCTGGTGGCCATCTGTACATCCTCTTCAGAGAAGTGTCTCTCTAATTCGTCTTTCCATTGTTTGATTGGATCGCCTGTTTTTCAAAAATCAGGTTGTTTTCAAAAGAAGCAAAGTTTGACTTGCTTTTTAGATTGCGGCGCTGAAGCCAAAGAAAATGGAATCAACCGTGTGTCCCTGGGCTGGTGGCTGGACCTCTGGAGGGTGGGAGGCCTGGACACTCAGGCTGCCTGCCTCTGCCCGCCTCTGCCCGCCTCTGCAGGCCCTTTATTTGAGTTCTGTGGCTCCCCGTCCGGGACGCACCCCTCAGAGTCCGTCGCCCTGTGAACGTCTTCCTCCCGAGGCCCCTGCTGCCTGGCCTTGGAGTCCCACGGCATGCTTCCGAGCCCAGCCTTCCGTTGGCGGGTTTCGCACCGCCTGGGAGTGCTTCGGTTGGCCGTGGTTCATGCCTGGCCTTTCTAGAGCTGCTAAATATGGCAAGAATGTCGCATATGTCCAACTACAAGTGATGCTGGGCTTGTAAGGAAAGGTTGTAACCATAGGCTTAATGGATGAATTTTTAGCAAGACATTTAAGATAGTAAATCCAATTAGTAATAGAGGAATGAGAATAGAAAGCAACCTAATTTACTAATCCCAAGGGTCATTTTCAGAGATGATAGTGAAAAAGAAAAACACTTTTAAATGTTTGCTGCCACCGGCTGTCGCCTGGAAGGTGTTATGAAGCAGACAGTGGCGTTTGAACCTGTGTCCTTTGACATTTCATTATGGACTTGCTTCTAGCAGTCTTCCTGAGAATCTTCCAGAGTTTCTATTAGAGCTGCCTCAGCTCCTCCTTGAGCCCATTAGATCTTGGCATCAGTCAGCAGTTTTGCAAGTTCCCCCACTGGGCCCAGGGAGCAGCCAGGACCAGAGGAGCCCGAAACCCAGCCCATCTGCAGCTCTCTGAGCCTGCGTGCAGATGGGTCCCCTTCCCCGCAGGAGAGCAGATCTGGTGCCCGAGCAGAGAGCCCACCCTCCTCTTGGACCTGCTCCTGGGAAGCCCCAGGGCTGAGGCTGATCTTGCAGTGGCTCCCTGACCAGCTGCTCACAGCTCGCTTCCCTAACCAGCAGCCTGGGCGTGGCCCGGCCTGCGTCCTCCCCTCGCTGTGGCGGAGGCATAGGGCCTGCTACCCGCTGGGCCTGTCGCCCTCTGCGCATGCGCTTCCCCCTTCCCGGTGAGACGGTCCTGACATTTTCGCAGATCTGAGCTCCCGAGCCCTTCCTGTAACAAGTGCGCCCGGCCAGGCCGCTCAGCGATGGAGGGAGAATGAAAATGAGGTGAAGGCACGTCCACATCCTGGGTTTCCACGAGCTGTAATCGTAACAAGGATGAGAACGCAAGCGTCCTTCCCGGGAATGTCCACCGACTTTCATCCCTCTGGCTTTCCCAGTCTGCCGGGCCTGCGCCTCTGTGTTTTCAGAGGATGCCCAGAGCCCTGTCTGTTCCAGAACGGGGCGCAGTGTCGTGCCACCGTGGTCAGTGGGGCAGCTTGAGCCCGAGAGCGCGTCTCTCTCGTTAGTATTCGCCCAGTGGATTTGGGTTCTCGATGTGGGTGCATATGTACTCAAGATTATTGTATTACCTTGAAGACTTGTCCCCTTTATTGTTGTGTGATGATTCTTGTTATGTTTGGATGGAGTCTGTTTTCTCTGAAATAAGTGTGCTCATCTCTCCTCTGTTTCACTTTCCGTGAGTGTGGAATACCTCTTTCCACTCCTTTACTTTGTGCCCTGAAGGCTCACAAGTCTCTTGGAGGCTGCAGAGGATGGGGCCTACTTTTCAACCCACCGGGCCATTCTTGGCCTTTTGACTGGGGACCGAACCACTTCGGTGTAGCTTCCTGATGGGTTTGGACCTGGGCCTCGCTGCTGCGTCCCGGCTGTGTCAGGCTCCCTGCTCCTTCCTTCGGCTGCTTCCTTTGCTGATGACTTCCCTAGTGGTCCAGTCGCCCTTCTCTTCACCTTTTACGTGTCTGCTGTAGGCACTGCTCTGTATAAACCGTGACGTTTACATAAAACGTCAGGGAGCGAGCGGTCCGTTTCATGCTTCAGTTACTCACAGAATCTCTCCCTCTACTCGCCTTTTATTTCACAGTTTATGTATTTTAATGTCTTCATTAATAAATTTTTGTAGTTAGTTATTTTTAGTACTCTTGTCACTTTGAATACTTAGTATTAGTTACGTGGTTAACAGCCCTGAGTATTCTGATTCTAACTGTGTTTACCGTTTCCAGCGTGCTTTATATTTGCATGTTTTCCATTGTCTGGGCCAGTCAGGGGGTCCACTCCCAAGGGACCTCATACCGGCCAGGGACCCCCCTCCCCGGGAGCACACCCAGCCCCTCGCCCACAGCTCGGCAGGGGCTGCTCCGTCTCGGTGTCTGGAGCCATCTGGCCGCTGCTACAGCGCTCGGGCCAGAGGTCAGGAGGGGCCTCCTGGCCTTTTCCGTGCGGACAGCATGCTAGGGGTGCGATGGGACTGTGAGCACACACGTGGTGGCACCACGGGTCCTCAGCGACTGGACTGAGGCCATCCTCGGCTCTGGGTGGGGAAACTGAGGCAGCATGTTAGGCTAAGCTTGCGCAGACAGGGAGCGTCAGAGGCGCTCGCCATCCAGGGCTGGTGGCATCTCACACGCAGGGTCTGCCGGCCTCCGGCTCTGCCGCTTCCTTCCCTGCAGCTGCTGCGTCCCAGCTGGACCTTTGCTTCAGCAGTGGTCCCGATGTAGAACAGAGCGGGTTTTCTGTCTGTCCTTGAGTGGGTCCCCCTGTGGTTGCAGGCTGTGACTTTGGAATAGAAACGAAACTCTGGCTTCGAGCGGTCCTGGCCGTATAGTGCTGCAGGTGTGTGCCACCCCCGTCATAAAGGTGCGGTTCTGTGCCCCCAGCCCAGTGCCGCCTCCCTGCCCCCCGGAGCACTCAGTGCCAGGGTGCGGGCACGGTCCGAGCACGGGTGCACTGGTGGCTCTGGGGTCCGTCGGCGCTGGAGGGTAAATACGTCAGGGTCTGTCCTGTGTGCCAGCGCCATTCTGTGCGTTCCCCCCGGGCACCACGCAGTAGCTGCGGGGGCACGGCGCTGAGCCCACAGGCAGCGCCCGGCGTCCCGCGTGGCAGGCCACGCAGCCTGCTGCAGGCAGGCCCAGGATGCCCCACCTGGGCTTGGGCCTGGACCCGGGGGAGGCTGCCGATGTCGCCTGGTGGTTTTGTAAAGCAATCGTGCTCTGCTATTCCACGTGCGCACGAGAGGTGAGTGTGGGCTTACGCCGTTCGTGTGTCCGGGGCCCGGTCTGACCACGGCAGAGGCGCGTGTGTGGTTTCTCAGATGCGGCCATGGGCAATTTCTGCACGGACAGGACTCGTGAAAGTTGTTCTGTCATCTCTGCTTCGCTCTTGTGTCGTGACGCTGGCACCCCTGAGTGTGTGGAGGAGGCGAGAATGCGTCAGCTTACGCAGAGTCTCCCCAGGGCCGCGGGAGAGCTCTCGTAAAGTGGCTCCGCATAGCTCTGCCATCCGCATCTCCCTGCTAATCAGGCCTTTGTTCGTGGGATTGGCTCTGTGTGGGGCAGAGCCCTGCACAGGAGCCTGTGGCCCTGGGGGCCCGCGGGGGAGGGCAGGGACGCGCCGGCATCCCCGCAGGCCAGCCTGCAGCAGGGGCTCTGGCGGCGGCTCCGGCCGGCTTCTGGGACGCTGCCTCAGTTTCCCTATTTTTAAGTAAGGACGTTGCGTCATATGTCACATTGGTTCAAGATGTGCATGGTTGTCAGGCGATGTTTTTAAATGCATTAAGTTCTAAGGATTAAGTTGAAATGTAAAGAAATGAATCTCTCAGGTGAATGGATTTTATTTGTATGGCAACACAAACGCCCACATTTCTGGGGACAAACGTGCCTGTGTGGTAAATGTGGGTTGTAATTCCCTGAGGTAAGCAGCGGCCCCTAGAAAACCAGTTTTCCGAAGTGGCGAGAGGCGGAGGGAAGCGGGCACCCAAAGTCTGAAACACCACCTGCCCTCACCCCCTGGAGCCGCTGAGAGGGCTCTGGCCAGGGGGCCGGCACAGCTGACCTGCGTCGTCGGTGCCAGCCGGTCCTGGGCTCTGGGCTCTTTCTGGGAAGACCAGTGCCACGGCTGTGGTCGCTCGTTGACAGGCGGACTGGTGCGGGGAGGGAGTGACCAGCAGGGAAGGTCAGCGCTTTTCTTGGAGGAGAGGTGTCTGCCTGGAGCTGGACGTAGCAGGTGTTCGTCACCTGCGCTCTCCCACGCAGCGGGGAACTCGAGACTGGTCTGCACAGCGGGGCCTGGGTGGACCCACGACGGGCCTCGCGGACCCAGTAGGCCCACAGTGGGCCCCCGGCGGACCTGTGGCGGAAGAGTCGATGAGCTCTGGCGTCTGACACGCACGCCATGTCCTCGGGCCTGGGCGGCGAGCGTCCTCCTGAGCGTGCACGTGTGACGCAGGTAGCATTTAGCGAGGCGGCACTGCGCGAGACGTGCAGCTGTGGAGCAGTGGTTCTCCATTCCGCCTCGTCAGCAGGTGGCAGCGTTGCCACCCACGGTGAGGAACCGGCAGAGGGGTCGCCTCTCAGCCGTAGCAGGAGGCTAGGGGTCCTGAGCCCGCTGAGCAGAAGTGCTTCCTGACGCTTCCTGCTGCCTCCCTCGGTCCCCTGACCTGACCCAGGCGTGTGTCACAGTCCCCCTGACCGAGGTCATTCTTCAGCCCCCATCTGTCTCTAGGGCATCGGGTGGTATTTTGGGGTGCAATGTGGTTTTATTATCTTCTGTTCTTCCACTTCTGAGCCCTAACCCTGGCGCACATTCCTGATTCCTTGTGGTGGCGGTGATAACGTCCTCGGGTTTCGCTTCACACACTCAAGTCTGCTGGCCGAGACCTAGTTGCGGCGTGTCTGGAAATTGCTGCCACCGTCAGCCACCTTCTGTAACTCAGTCTCGTCAGAGGGCTGTGCGTCTTCAATGTGTAGGCTGGACCCGTCGCCCGTCTGCCACGTCCGTCAGGGCATGTGTGGGAGCAGCCCGGGCCGGTGCTGTGCGGCGTGTGCTGCAGACCCGTCGTCCCACCCGCATGCTGCTTTGCATCTTCACCTCTTTAAAAGCTTGCAGACCGGCCTTCTGAATTCGGCCTGTCCTGTCCTAAATGAAGGAGGTCGCCCTGGCAGCCTGGTAGAGGTGGGCACATGCCAGGTGACCCCTCTCTGTCTGCCCCCTGGTGAGTCCCCAGTCTGACAACCATGCAGTTAGCCTCCACCTGCCCTGAGGCCACGCATCTAGGAGTTTGGTGTCCACACAAGGCCACATGCCCGGTTTGCTTAGCAATTATGAAATTTTGACGAGAACGGCAAATGTCTCAACCAAGTCAGCGAGAGCCTTACTAACCTGTGCGACGAAGACAAGGGGAGGCATTTGTCGTCGCACTGGTGTGTTTCAGCCACTGAGCACTGCAAGGCGAGGGCAGTGCTGTGGTCCTACCATGTGATGAGCTTGACACTTACTGGTGTGACTGCAGGTTGCAGCAGGGCTGGAAATAGCGGGGGGTCCCTGTGCCCTTTCCCAGCGGTGGCCACTGGTGCTGCCTGGCAAAGCAGATGGACCTGGACATGCCGAGGTCCATCGTGTGGCCTTTTGTGGCCACACCCACCGCTCCCGACCCTCCCGTCATCTCCCTTGTTCTGACTTCGTCTTTCCAGAGGTTGTCTGACGGTCAGGAGGCAGGTCTGATGGCAGGCGGTCCCTGGAGGTCGGCTTTCTCGCTGCAGGTCTTTCTCTGACCGTCTCACACATGCATATGGACGACACAGTCCTTCCGCTGCTGCGCCGGTGTGGATGGGCCGCAGTTCACGTGTCTCCACCACCGGGGGCCTCTGGGCTGCAGTAAAGTGAAGGAGCCTTGTCGGCGAGACTGCCGTCAGCACTCCTGTGCCAGCCGGTCTCCTCCCTGGGGAGATGCCTGCCTTCCCCACTGGCTCCCATGCGGACGTGCGCTTGGCTCTTTCAGACGCTGCCAGACTTGTCCCGAGCAGCGCTGCTGTTTTCCCCACCAGCCGTGCACGCGGGCCGGGGTCGTGGCCCAGGAGTGAGGGCCGGGGTCGCCTGCACTGCAGCCGTGCGCTCCTCGCCGCGGGGTTCTTCGCTCCCCGTGGGTAGTGGCTGTGACGGCTGCTGTGTTCCCTGCTCCTCTGTAGACCCCTTGGCGGATTGTCTTTTGCCCATTTTCTAATTGCGTTGTTTGCTTTTTTGCTGTTGAGGTTTAAGAGCTTAGCAAATGTGTGTTCTGCTTTGTGACACGTGGTTTGAAGAGAGACTCTCACTCTCTAGCCGGTCCTTTCTCCTCTCAAACCTCTTGCCCGGAAGGTTTTAATCTTGACTGAACCCACTTTCATGAGTCCTTTTTGGATCGTGCCGAGTCTTAAGAGCGCACCACGTGGCCCCAAGTTTTTCTAAAATGTTTCTATTTGATGTCCTGCATTAGGTCCACGGTCTAGCGTGAGTCTGTGGTTGCAGGCGGCAGTGAGGCCTGGTCTGGCCTCTCTCCCCCGGGCTGTGGCACAGGGCCTGCGTCTCCACCACGCTCCTTGTTATGGTCACAGGGTGTGGAGAGGCTGTGTCTGACTCCTCTCTGTCCCACTGGACGAGTCATTTCTCCCGCCGAGGCCCCGGGCTTCTCTCGCCTCTAGGCCAGCCAGCTCCGCCGGCCTGGTCCACTGCCCGCCCCGCCCCGCCGGATGTGCCTTCCTCCCGCAGACTGTGCCCCCATCGCCCTCCCCTCGCCAGCTCCTTTCCTCCTTCGCCTGCAGGCTGGGGTCCAGCGTCCTTGAGGTTGTTTGCTGCAGAGATGGGGCCAGGCCCCTTCGCTAGTCTGTTCGGGAGGACCGCGGGTGTCCCTAAGCTTTTGTAACGTGATCGCAGCAAGTTTCCAGCCCTTTGGGAGATGAAATCCTCCCCTCAGAGAGCCCCCAGCGAGCCCGGTGCCCACGGCACACACTGTGTGGCCCCTCCGTGTCCCTGGCCGGGTCCCCGACCAGCCCGACCCCGCTCTGCTCTTACCCTGGCCCGCGGGGTCCTGGCTGGGGAGCGAGCAGGCTGCTTTCTGCTGGCAGGAGAAGCCACTGGTCTTCGAGTCGGCGTGGAAGAAGGAGAAGGACATCGTTTCCAAGGAGATGGAGAAGCTGCGTGCGTCCATCCAGACGCTGTGCAGGAGCGCGCTCCCCCTGGGGAAGGTCATGGATTACATCCAGGAGGACGTGGATGCCATGCAGTGCGAGCTGCGGCTCTGGCGCGGGGAGAGCAGGCAGCACGCTGAGGCGCTGCGGAAGGAGCAGAGGTGCGCGGGCCTGTGGCGGGCGGTCCCGGCGGGCGGCGGGCGGGTGGGTGGCGGGCGGCGGGCGGGTGGCCGCACCCTGTCTTCTTTTGCACATCCCCTCAGCGGCCGAGTGTGATAGCTTTGTCATTTGTAAGCATTTTCAGTGTTTCCCGAAAGAAATGCCAGTGAACCCGCTTACTGCCGTGAAAGACCCGCAGCAGCCAGTCAGGAGAGACGCCCTTGAGGCCTGTGCCGGCCGCTTGAGGGACGTGCCGGCCTGTGCGGTCTGTGCGGCCGGAGTCAGCTGCATGCAGCTGTCAGCCAGTGCGAGGGCTTCCCCAGGGGACACTGGACTTGACTCGGTGATACATCCGTGTGCCCCTTTCAGGAAAGGCCAGGTGGGAGCGAAGGGCTGTCTTTGTCAGAAGTCCCTGCAGTGTCAGGTGTCAGGCCTGAGAGAAGTTAGAATCCCCTAGACTGTCTGCGACTCCAGCAGGAACATGCTTAGCACATCTCTCGTTTGACTTAGGATGCAAGAAAGTAGCGCCCAGACGTTCCTTCCGTACAGAGCCCGCCTTCGTGCGCGCTGGGGTGGGTGCAAGGCGCGCTCTCTTTTGTCTTGTGTTCTGTCTTGTGTTTACATGCTTTAGGAACCTCAAGGGACGGGTGAGTCTGGTTTCGCTTTCCCAAGCAGGTCCTCGCCTTTCCCTGCTCTTCCCGGCACAGGAGGTGCCGTCCCTGGTGGCCTTGAGCGACGCGTGGGGAGGCGCTGGAGGAAGCCCTCCGCCTCAGAGACAGCGCGCCCGCCCCTTCGCGTGCGTGCCGTCCGCGTGGCAGGGGTTGTGAAAGTCGGGGAGAAACCCTCCCCAGGTGTGAGGTTTTTGTCTGCTCGACGCTTTTCCTTGGACGACACGACACAGTCATTTGCTGGTGTCGCCTGCCCCCATTCCCCGCGAGGCGCCGTGTCCGGTGGGAGGCCTCACGCCCGTGTCTCCACAGCATCACGGACTGTGCGGTGGAGCCGCTCAAGGCCGAGCTGGCGGAGCTGGAGCAGCTCATCCGGGACCAGCAGGACAAGATCTGCGCTGTCAAGGCCAACATCCTCAAGAATGAAGAGAAGATCCAGAAGATGGTGTACAGCATCAGCCTGAGCTCGAGGAGGTGAAGGCACAGGGCTCCAGAACCTCAGGGTGCCATCGGCCTGAGACGGAAGCTGCCTCCACACTGCAGTGGCTTCAGTCAGAGAGCCGACGTGGCCACGTGTGACGGATTCCAGAGCTGTCCGGCCGCAGGGTCCCCACGTGTCCTCTGACTCCTGCTAGGCCCCACTCGTTAGCTATAAATAGCTCTTCACTACTGCTGTGTGAGAGGTTTTTTTACCAGCCCGTTGTTGGTGTTCACAGCAGCCTGTCTGTCTGTTCTGTGCGGGCCCCTCCCGCAGGTAAGTGGCGCTGGCCTCGGCTGTCACGACGCTGGGTTTCTCATGTGGTGGCTGCTGGGGGTGGAGGGCAGCTCTGCTTCGATGGCGCGTGACGAGCAGGAGGCCTGAGGAGCACGTTGCGTTTCTGGTCAGTTCCCACGGGAAAGCCTGCCTTCGGGCCACGTCTTCCTAATTCACGTGGACTTTGCTCTGACCTCCTTGTAACTGTAGCCGCTTCTCCCGCGGTTCTCCTCCCGGCCCCAGCACCTTCGTGGGGGTCTAGCCCTACAGCTCACGTGCTCTCTCGAAGGCTCTCAGGGCGGCCTGCTGGGCGCGGTCCAGACCTGAGGTCGTCACTGGCAGGTGTCAGCTTCCTCAGCGTCTGCTTCCCGCACGGACGCTCGTGCCGCTGCCGCCGGAGTCCTCGTCCCGGGGAAGCGCGCTCGCCCTGCACGCGTGGCCCGTGCCGCCTCCTGGGCGAGGCTTGAGACGGCGTTCGGGTTGGCGCCGAAGGCCGCCCTGGCTGTCAGCTTTTTGACGTTACCGTTTTTTTAACTGTTTCTGAAAGCAAATGTTTTGTTAAGAAAACATGGTTTCTATTTAGTTTTTCACTTACGTATATAATATTGTAAATACCTACTAAAGTCTGAAGTTGTGTGTCAAGGATTTCACTGTCAGAGATGTTCTTGGGGTTCAGTCTGGTCCCGATACTATGACTGTAGATGCTGGGTTCACGATGAGGGCCGGGGAGGGCCGTTCAAGCGTGAGGACTGCGCCAGAGTTGCACGGAAGGACTAGCACAGGTTAGTTTTCCTTCTGGAATTTCCAGAGTCCTCCACGGATCACTCACTTCTAGGTCCCGTACTGAGATAGTTCACGATTTCCGAGGCTGGACAAGTTCAGGAGCAGATCATTGAGAACCCTGTTTTGGAGCATCGGGGTCTCTGTGTCCTCCTTCGGCGTCCTCGTGACTCTGTGTGACAGGCTGTGCCGCAGCCGGTCCGGGGCGGCAGGGGTCAGTCCTCACGCACTTACACTCGCAGCGACTTAGCCACAGCCCCAAAGGGCCCTGCTTTGTTTCAGGTTCCGGCGTCTGCCTTTCGTGAACTTGTAGGTATGGTTAGAATTTTCATGTTGCAAAAATTGCATACATTGTATACAAGTAAAATTTTGTATGAAATAGTCGATCAAATTATATCATGAAATGTATTTTTCTTTTATACATAAATCATTAAAAATAATCACTTATTTTTTCTATAAGCGTACGGGTTATGCAATTCAGTTCACACCTGGAAGAAACATTTATTATGCTTTTAGATTTTTAAATTTTCAAATGTGTGTGTTTTGTTTTTCTTGTGAAGAAAGTTCAGGGAAATTTGTTTTCACTCGTCTTGTGACACTTTACACCTTTTCTGTATAAATTGAAGCTTCATAAGAGAGGTAAGCATTTATCAGTGCTTTTAAGATCACTTGTGAAGCATCATAAAATATCTGCATGTGACTATATTACTGTGTATTATCAACAAATTAAATCCTGACGTTAGTTATTATTTTGACAAAATATACAAATAGGATTAGTAAATGTTTTCCTCTACTTTGGCTTTAAAGTTTTCAGGACATACTGGCATCATACATTAGGAGTTTTAATGAAAAAGTTGAGCTGACTAATTTATACTCAAAGGAAGCACATAAACCTTTAGAAAATATAATTCGAGATTAAAATTCAAGCTTCTACTTTGATATTCACCCTTTATTTTTTCCAATAAGCAACTTAAAAACTAAAACCAGCAGGTCCTCAACTAATGAAGGCCGTTTGTTCAACTTCATTTAGTGTTAACGTGGATGAGAGAAATCGTGGGCCCCTGCCAGGCCACTGTGTGGGGTCAGCTTGGGCTCTCCTGGGACCCTGGCTGTTCCCCAGTCGCAGAGTGGGCACCCGGGGGTCACTGAGCGTCTCAGCTGTCCCGGTCGCAGCGAGCGTGGGTGTCTGTGTTGGGATGTCTGTGCGTGTGTTGGGGGGCTGTGCGTGAGTGTGTATCACTGTGTGAGTGCACCTGTGCCCGGCATGGAAGGGCGTCCTGTCCAGGACTCGGTCCCACCTTGACCCCCAGCAGCTGGGAGAGGCTCCGGCCACGAGACCCTGAACTGGGACTAGTGGCTGGAAATGTGAACACCAATGGTTGTCTCACTCTAGACTGTTTTGGGTCTGTAAGTTTGGTGACATTTTTGTGACCAGAAAGACGACTGACACTTAACTCTGGTTTGTATCAACGCACCTGAGCACCCCGCCCGGTGTTGCTCTTTGCTAATGAAGGGCTGTGTGTTTCTCTGAGGGTAGTAACAGCCTTTTCAGGAGGGCCCCGTGACGCCCCCGAGAGGATCCCCGACTGCTTGTTACGTGTGTGTTCGTCGGGGAGATGTTTTTTATTTAAGCAAGAGGAAACAGTAAAGGGCTTTCAAACTATAAAACTTTTAAGTTTTTACTTTATGTTTTCAAATCCATATGTCGAGGTGAGTTTTGCATTGATTGCTAGCTCCTGAGGTTGAGCAAACCCGTCTCTCTGCAGAGAAAATGGACCAAGGTGTCCCTCGCTCGCCACCCTGCTCTCCAGGGAGGAGCCGCCAGCCCGAGCCTTCACGAAGGCGCTCCTCCGGGGCCCTGGCAGCCTGTCCCCAGCCACAGGTGCAGGGCCGGAGAGGGTTACCTGCCGGACGCGCTGCTAGGAGTCAGTCCCGGGAGACCTCCTGCAGGCCGACTGGTCACGCCTGCCAAGCCCTTGGCATCGGCTTTGTTCCTCGCACCTCACATCCCCACTCTTCTCAGACGTCGATTTTTAGCATTGTGGTCGCCATGATTAACCCAGGTCTTCAGAAGGCCAGCGGGGTGTCACGGATGCAGGCTAGGCCGTGGGCCCCTAGAGACACTTGGGGGCTCCTGGTGATACGGGGGGCCCCCGGTAACAGCTGAGGGGGCCTCTGGTGATGCTGTGGGGTCTCCAGCTGATAAGGACCCTGGTGACACCGTCCAGTCGCGGGCAGTTGAGTCTGGGCGCTTGGCCTGCCTTTCCCAGGGTGGGGCTGGTGAAGCTGTCCTGGCTTCGTCCCGTCCTTACTTGAAATCTGCCATGAGTCGGGGCGTGTGGCCGGGTGGGCAGCGAGGGCCCCCAAGTGCCAGTGTGGGGTCCTGTCCCAGCTCCCCCACTGAGCAGGTCACCCAGCAGATGGAGAACACGGGACGCATCTGCACTGTGGGCTCTTGCCATGTTTCTGTCAGGGAGGCCCTACTGTGGGGGTGGGGGGGCACGGGCAGGGCGAGAAGGGAAGGGCGCCATGGGGCGGGCCTCCCGCGAGCCCTGAGGTCCTGTGTGGGTGCGGGCAGGCCGCGCCCCCGGGCCCGCCTGACGGGAGGGGTGCGGGAGGCCGGGGCTCGCTCCGGAAAGCCCTGCTGGAGACCCCAGCCCCCGGCGGGCGTCCGAGCCACCTGGGTACAGACCCAGGGACACAGACGCCCCTTCCTCCAATTAACCCATAAACTGAACACAGGAAAAGAAATCTGAATGAGGTTATTGAAGAAATTCAAGCTGATCCTCTCCTATAAAGTTATGGCAATTAAAGTGGTACCAGTGTGGGGAGATGGCAATTAACCAGTGGAATGGGCGAAGGGCTCTTCTGCCATATACGTAAATCTGGAAATTTGGTTTCTGATAAATGTGTTGACATGTAAAATTAAATCCAAAAGGGTTAAAGAAATATGAGAAAAATATATGAGAATACATGAAGAAAATAATTGGAGGACATTTTATATTTATAAGCTATAAATTATTTTATTGATAGTTATACATCTATTTATAATAGTGCTGTTTTATGAGAGGCAGCATAATCTATGGGAATAAAGCACTTAACAGAGAGCAGAGGAAGTGCTAACCATACTTGGGGGTGAAGAACTCCCTAAAAAGGCACTCTTTCCAGAAGCCAGAGATGAAAACATAATTAACATGCTCCATGACAACAAAACATTTCTGGATAGCCAAGCAGTAAAAATGATGCCCTGGAAGAAATATTTACGATTTCTCTCATAGAGTTAATATTCACAGTAGACTTTAATTAACAAGAACAGTGGCCTGCCCTGGTGGCTCAGGCGTTAGGTCTGTGGCTCCGACCTTGCCCAGGCCGAGCCCCAGGACGCGCGTTTGTGTGGGGGGTGGGGGTTTCTACCAAATGAACAACTAACTAAATAAATGCTTCTTCCTCTTTGTTCTTCATGTCTGCAAAGAATAAAAAGAAAAGAAAAGAAGAAAAATCCTTCTGGTCTAACTGAATGAATGGAGAAAGGTATCAGTAGCCAGTGAATAGGGGACGTCCATGGTCTGGACGTGTGTGAACCATTGTTCAGCCTGGTCGTCAGGAGGGAGAGTGCTCAGTGCACACTGGGGAGTGACCTGGTCAGCCCAGCAGTCCAGCGGCCTCAGTGTGGCGGGCTCTGATGGCTTCTGGCTCTGGGTAAGGGGCCCACAAGGCCCTCACCTCGTCGAATCCTGGGGATCGGGTTCATTCCCAGGGCGCCCGTCACAGCTGGCTGTCAGGATCGGTGCATCGCAGCTTCTAAAGCAGCACAGAGCACGCTCTGCTAAGTACTGGCCATTTTTTCTGCTTTGTGTGATGCGAGTCAGTATCATGGGCACCGTTTCCAACTGGCAAGTCAGAAAGACTGATCACACGTGGCGTAGTTGGGGGTGCAGGGCTGTAAACGGCTGGGCATTCTAGGAGGTGTTCGGCATGCCCTCCCCAACAGCCTGGAGTATTTTGCTGGCGGGGAGACAGAGCAGATAAAAGCCCTGCCCCTGGCCCTGCGGCCGCGCCACAGAGCAGAAATCCTGGCAGGCAGATGGACTGTTTAGGGAAAAGCCTCCGTCTGACGGTGTGGCCCCGGGACGGTGTGGGAGTCAGTACAGAGTCAGCTCCCCTCACCCACGCAGGGCTGTTCGTGCTCTGAGGGCTGTGGTGAGGGCTCTAAGGCTGCTCCCACTGCTTGTCCCCAGGAGGGGGCGCACCATCCGCTGTCCCAGACCTCTGCGTCCCCCACTGCGGTAACTGTGCCCCCAGCAGGCAGGCCTGCCCCGCAGGAACGGCTTGAGCCGCAGACCTGGGCAGAGCTGATCTTCAGCAGCCCCTGTGGGCTGACCGGCTGCAGACTGATGCCGGGCCCGCCCCTGTGGGGTTTGCTGGGGGCCTCTGGTGCCTGTGCGCCCCCATGTAGGGGGCTGGAGGTCATCGTTCTGAAGAGAAGCCTCTTGCAGCGGTTCTCATGTCCCTGGAAAGTGGGGCTCCCCAGGGAGGTGCCTCTTGGAACAGACACAGGTCAAGAGCAAATGCCGTTTTCCTGCTTCTCTTTTATCAGCCCATTTGAGGTGCTGCCAGCATTTTCCAAGTTGTCATTTATACCATGAGCAGCCTTGCTCCCTGCTATCGCATGCCCGGCCCAGCCCAGCTGCCTGGTGGGTTTGCAGGGACGACCCTCTGCTGTTCTCTGGGGGCTGCAGGGACAAAGAGAGTCCCCGGATGTTGGGTCATGGGTTGATGGCGCCCCCTTCGAGTGCCCACCTCCTGGGAGGCTCAGGGCTGGGAGTCAGTGTCAGCCACCCGCCCCCGATGGGAAGACCAGGCAGCGATGCTCATCTGATCCCATGTGCTGTGGGGGCCTTGGGTCACCGCGGGGTGAGTCTGGGTGGGAGCAGATGGCCCCCGACCTGGGGTGCTCGGCTGTCTGGCCTCTGGTGAGCCCCACTCGAGAAGGCCCCAGGCCCAGGGGGTTCACTGGGGAGCCTGCCAGCATCCCTGCCTGCAACCTGGGTGCAGCCAGGCGCCCCAGCCCAGGCCTGGTGCTGGGGTCGTCCTGGAGCCACGGTTGCCGAGGTGGCCGTGGGCAGAGCCAGCCGGCTGGGCGCAGCCGGCACTGGGCCAGGGCCCACGGAAGTGCTTTCATTTCTTTCATAATCAGGATGGGAAAATGAACTTCGAGGTCAAAGTAACTGTTTTAATATAAAACATTACTAGATTCCACTCTATCTGGGGGCAGCTGTAAAACGTCGTTTTAAACATTTTTGTGGCGGAAGGACCCGTGTAGGCCCTGTGCCGGCTGGGTGGGCTGGCCCACCACGACGCTACCTCCCTCTGCTCCCCGGCGCCTGGAGCCGGGCTTCTTGGGCGGGGTTGCGTGCGGGAGCGGCCAGCGGGGAGCGTCTTTGGGGCGGGTTCAGTGCAAACACCCGGTGCCTTTCAAAGGGCGTTCAAGAAAATCTCCCACAGCCGGGACCGGCACTGTCCACACTTGGTCACCCCACCCCGTTCTCCACACCCCCAGACATGGCACCCTGCCCGCTGGTGTTTTAAGAACAAAGGTGGAAAACTCACCGCTCCCGGTGAGGCTGTCTCTGTGAGTTGCTTACTGGGCCGTGTGCTGCACCCTGACTTTCCTCCTGGGGTCGGGGGTCACCCGCACCCTGACATGGGCGAAGGGGCGCGTGTGCACCTGCAGCCGCCACCCGGGAAGAGCCCCACGGGGGCCCCTCCACAGCTGCCCTTCTGCCCAGCACGGCGATTCCTGTCTCCTGGCCTGACCCTGCAGCTACTGGTCTTGGCTTCGCTTTCCTCTTATTCCTTAAAACGAATGAAAATACCACCTGCCTTCCGTTGCGGCCACGCACTGCCTACGGAGTCAAGGGTTCAGCACAGATCACAGTCGCACCTGCGCGTGTTAGGCCTGCGCGGCGTCAGCCCCGAGCCTGGCTTTTCTCGGTGTGCCCAGGCCGCGTTAGACCGCTCTGCGGGGCAGTCGTGAGCTGCTGTTACCGTTCACCACCGCTGCGGGGTCGCCTGGCGCCTCCGCCCACCGTGGGGCAGCACGTCCCTCGGGAACGGGGGAGCCGTGCTCCTTCCAGAACAGGTTCTTCCTCCCAAGTCCCCACGGGCTCGTGGAGGGCGGCTGTGCCGGATGCGCGAGGGCTGTGCCGGAGCTGTGCACCACCCTCCCCGCACAGCACCCCCGGAATTGCAGCTCCTCCAGGCTCTGTCCTCCCACACTTTGCGGCTTTGGAGGTGACTCCCCTGGAGGCGGTGGGGCCCAGGTGGCTGGGGGCTCAGCGTCAGGGACAAGACAGGACTTGGGCTGTGGGCGGTGGCAGCTCTGTCGTCTTTGCAGAACTTGCCTCCTGACTCCAGGCTCAGACCCAGGGTCCTGCAGCAGCACCCACTGCTGGGAAGGCTGGGGCCCGGGTCCTCCCTGCCTGCCTGATGCCCTGTGGGGAGCCCCCTCGTGCACGTGGAAAGGACTGGTCCCCACCCTTTGTCCATGGCCGCAACAGCTGGATCTCAGTGACTTACAGAATTCTTAGTGGTTCCGGTGGGACGCGGCGCTCGCAGGAGAGAGATGTGACTCCTGTCCCTTCCAGAGTGGCGGCTGTGTATAGACATTGCCTTGTCTTTTTTTATTTTTTTTATATTGTCTTCTTTTTAGGCACATACACCCCATGCTCAACGTGCTTTTCATTTTATGTCACTTTATTTTCTGGAGGCAGTGTCTCCCTCGTAACAAGCCTGTTCTTAACCATTTTGACAAGTCATTCTTCCTCTGGTTTTATTTAGTAAAAGGCACACACACGCTTTTCTCTTTAACCATTTCCAGGTGGGCCGTTCCTTGGCATGAAGCGCACTCACACTGCAGCCCCCACCCCATCCGCCTGCAGAACTGTCCACTCTGTAAAAGGGAAACTGTCCCCACTGGTGACGTCTCCATCCTCCTCCGCCACCCCCTGGCCCCCAGCTCCCCGTCCTGCTGTCCGTCTCCATGACACTTCTCTAGGAACCTCAAACAAGTGGCATTGTATAGAGGTTTGTCTTTCTGTGACGTTTCACCAGCGTCTGTGAGGTGCGCCTCTGCGTAGAGGTGGGGATTTCGACTCTCAAGGTGGCGGCCTCAGGGCCCGCCACCCGGTGCTGCTGCGGCGAGGCCGTGCCAACGGGTGTCTGTGTGTCCGTGCTGCTGCCTTTCCTGGGGTGATGCCGGGTCACGCGGTGTTCTGCTCAGCGGCCGGCCCGTGTCCATGCCCGCTGACAGGGCACAAGCCTCCCATGTCCTCACATCCGCGCCCACGCTGGTCACCTGTGCTCTGTCAAAGCTCTGCCTTCCAGGTGTCGGTCAGTGAGCGCCCGTCCCTTCCACGTCCCCGTCCCGCCTGTCCGCGGTCCTCAGGCCCGCGTTGTCGCTCTGCCTTGCTGGCTGGTTTAACTCTCGCACTCGCGGGCTGGTCCACGCTGCCGTCCCATAAGCTTTGCCCACGCGGAGGTTTCGTTCCTTGTCTCAATCTCCCTGAATTCTTTAACTGTCTTGTGAACGTTCGGTCACGTAGCTCATGTTTGTGCCTGGAGAGGTTATTTACTCCACAGGGCTTTAGTCCACTGCTCTGAGAGGTCTCTGTCCCACTTTTCTTTCTTCCCAGCCTCCTCTCCCCCTTTGTTTCGGCAAAGAGGACTCTCTTACTCCGTTTTTTATTCACTGGCCTGTATCTCCCTGGCTTGGAAGTCAGCATTGTATGGCGGCTATGTCAGTGGTTGCTCCGCTACTTTATTTTCCTTTTAAGAGAGGAGGGAAGGGCGGAAGACTGGGAGGGGGCATTTTATCAGGATGTCTGTTTATTTGGATCCCCCAACTGTGCCCTCCCGTTCCTTCCCCTGGGGGTTTACAGAGCTGAGATCAGTCACCGCCTTTACCGCCCCCTGTGGATGTGCTATGTCGGGGGCTTTCGTGTTACCCCTTTTCTGAGCTCACGAGTGAAACGTTTTGTGATCGTTTCTGTAGCCACGCGCTGTCCAGTTTATTTCCCTAACACTGACCCTCCACGATTTCCTCCGCAGAGCCCCGTGCAGACACCGAGCAGGCTCACAGAGGCTCGCCTGGCATGGGCTCGGGGAACCAGCCGTGTGCCCTGACCCCGCGAGTGGAGGGGCTGCAGGCCAGCCAGCCCCGGGTCCCAGCCGGGCCGCACCCTCGTCCCTGCTGTGGGCGGACGTTGGGGGCCCCCGCCTTTGAAAGAGCTGTGCTCAAAGCTGGGACTTAAACTAAACAGACTTCCTAGAGGAAACAGTCGCACTGCTGCTAGTATTGCTTTTATGGACGTTTCCCTGAGAAATATTTCTCTCTGGAAAATAAATTCGCAGGATGTCATTAAAACCATTATATGTGTGTGTTGGCCTGGGCTCTCCTTAAGTGCTTCCCCAAATGGGCCACCGAACAGAGACTGAAGGCGGCTGTGTTCCCGTCTGCTAGCAGCGCGCTCATTAATTGCAGCACCGGGCATTCTCCTGCGCTTTATGGATCCAGAAACAGCTTTTGGTCAGGCCCTCGCACAGGTCGTGTGCCCATGGCCCTGACCCCAGTGTGGCCAGCCAGCGCTGTGGCGACAGCAGGGCGTGGCTTGGGGACAAGGAGGGGCAGCGGTCACGTGTTTTCTGCTCATGACCTTTGAGGAAATAAAATTAATTCATCGTGTCTTCAAACTTTTGGAGAAATGACTTCTGGGCATAAAACGCTTAGCCAAGCACATGCTTCTAAGCCACAGGCCCGAGAGGCGCCTGCTGTGTGGCTGGACTGCCTTCTGGCTCCCCTGCCCGATCCGTTTTTCTGGCTCCCTTTTTGGGGAGCGCCTCCCTCCTCTGGTGCCCAGGTGGGAGACCCGTCTCCGGTTTTTTCAGCCTCTGTGATGGGCCCAGGCCCCTCAGGGCAGGCAGAGAATTGCCTGGGGTTGAACGTGACCTGCGGGGTTGCTCCCGCCCTGGCTGAGCTGGGAGCTGGAAGACGGGTGACGAAGGCCTGTTGGAGAACATGGTCACACGCAGGCTGCCCCCAGAGGAAGCGAGTGTGAGGCGAGGCGCCCTCCTGGCTGCAGCTGTGCCCTGGACGCCCTGTGCTGGTCCGTCTCAGGTGGTGTGAAGTTGTGTGTCAGCTGGGTTGGGTATGGTGACGGGTTGTTGGGTCCAGTGCAAAAAGGAGGTGCTTGGACTGGCATTGGCCTCTGCAGTCAGTGGGCTTTAGATGACTAGTGTGGGTGGGACTCGGCTCATCCGTTAAAGGTCTGAGGGGCGAAACCGGCACCCTGAGCACAAGGAGCTCGCCTCAGGGTGCAACGCAGAGCCTGCCGCGTTTCCAGCCTGCCCTGCGCGGGTGTGGGTTCGAGGCGGCCATCCGTCTTAGACGGGCAGCCTTCACAGCGCATGTGCTGATTCCTTAAAACAAATCTCTGTGTGTATATACGTGCGTGTTACCCGGGCCCCCCAGCACGCAGACACGCACACACACACCTACCCACACACCAGACGCACACGTGTGCCCACCACATGCCCACATGCACATGCGTGTGAACACGCATTCACTCACGTCACACACATCACACATCTACACATGCACACACATTTATGCAGTGCCACACTGACACATCACATGCGTACGCACACGTATATCCGTGTTTACACACTCAGACATACGCACTGGTGCGGTGGGCTTCCCGACAGCAAGGACTCACGTGTAGGTGCTGAGTAAGCACGAGTCGGGGGTGGGCAGGGGGCGGGGAAGGAGGGGCTGTGGGGTGCCTTCTGGCCGCAGCCCGCCTTGGGGCTGTGAAAGGTGATGAGCGGCCCTGCCTGTCCTGGTCAGGTGGTCAGGAGGTCGGCACCTCTCTCTCGCCCTTCCGATGGCCCCAAAGCCCAGCGTCCCCCACCCCCGGCTACCACAAGGAGCCTCCGATTCCTGTTTCTGTGGCTTGAGTGGAGCCTCCCTCTCTAGTGACTAGTGACAGGGAGTCAGGACGAGTCACCCCCGTGGTGGGAGCCAGACCTTCGAGCACAGCCCACAGGTGGCCACTCCTAGACCAGACCGCTGGCCAGGGACGTGTCTCCAGAAAGCAAAGGAGCCCCTGGTGGGGATGGGCTCAGAGAGGACCAGGTGCACCTGCAGAGGGGAAGCCAAGTGCACGGGAGAGGCGGCAGACAGACAGACAGACAGCGGTGCCAAGGAGCTGTCAGGCAGCAGGGAGCTCAGTGGGTGGTCCCCCTCAGTCTTCTGCTGCTGCAGGGGTCCCATCTCTGGTGCCCAATCAGTCCAACAGGGACACTGGTCACAGCCTGGAGTCCTCTCTGCGAGTCTGCCCTTCTGCTGGACTCGCTGCTCCCTGGAGGTTCGGGGTCAGGCCTTTCCCACCTCTGGGGCCTGGGCAGGGCCTCATCTTCTGACAGAGGCCCTACCCGGGGGAAAGCGCAGGGGCGAAGGGAGAACCTGGTGGGCAAACCGTGGTCGCGTGGCCTGGACACCGGTGCCGACACCAGAATAGGCCACGCACCCATGGGATGCACTTAGAGAGGGTCCTGTGGCCTGTGCATCCTGTCCTCAGCCTCTCTGGCGGCTCTGTGGGCCACACTGCTGCTGGTGCCCCACCTCGTGGACACCGCCTCTGCCTGTGACCGGCTCCTCTCCCAGCCGGGGGAGCAGGCGGGTGGCTCCCCCGGGTGGGGCAGGGGCAGGGCAGGCCTCCCCAGCAGTGCCGTGGCACCCCCCGCAGGCCAGGCAGTGCCCAGCTGGCCCTGAGGCTCTCTGCCTGGGGAGGTGGCACTCACTGGGACTGCTGAGTGTTTACAGCAACTCTTTGGGGCAGCAATTATCTCCCCATTTTACAGAGGAAGGAACTGAGACCTGGAGGACGGACTCCTTGTCCAGGTCGCCACCAGGAGGATGTGGCCTCGGGCTCTGAGGGCTGAGGGGCAGTGTGGACGGAGCCCAGAGGCCTGCCGCCCTGGCTCGCAGCCCGGGGAAGCCGGGAATGCTGCTCCCTCCCTGCAGGCCCAGAGAGAGGGGCCTCAGGGGAGTCCCAAGTGCAGGCCCAGGGAGAGGAGGGCCCTGCCCGTTCCGCCCCCTGCGATGATCTGCAGCCCCTCTGGAGCTGGGCCGTGGGGTTCAGCGCAGCCAGTAAGGGCACCCAAAGGCCTGCTCCAGCTGCACGGCCCGCATGACGCCCTCCCGAGGAGAGCCTGGCGCCCTGCAGAGCCGGGGGTGGGGAGGGACAGGCTGGTGCCTCTCTCCAGAGTCCTTGAGCACTGGCTCTAAAGTTGTGCCCAAGGAGCCGCTGTGGGGAGTTTCTCCATCCGATTCTCGCCTTCGCACACCTGCTAGAAGGGGGTTTCTGCACAAAACTTGTGAACGTTTTATGCCAAGCTGGCCTCCAGAAACAGGCTCAGACTCCAAGCTGGGCTACTGAGGACGCTGGGTATTTTATTTCAGGACTCATGAGGGGTCCTGCTGTGCGGGCAGTGATAGGGGTGGGAGGCAGGGACACGTGGGAGATGCAGGGAGTGCCTGGGCCTGGAGCGGGGCAGGGACAGCCCCCACTTTGCGGAGGTGGCCCTGCCCTGTGCCAGGGGTGCGTTGTGCCCACACTCCGTTGGCTGTAGGTTACGTGACAGCGTGGAAGCAGTACTCAGCGAGCAGCCCTTCACTGGTGTGTTTCAGGTTTAGGACCTAGAGCGAGTGGACCCTGGGGAGAGGTGAGGGCAGCTGCAGGGCCGGATGGGCCCGGGTTCGAGCCGAACTCCGCCGCCTGTGAACCGAGTGGTTTGGGCACAGCCGGGAGCCTCCCTGATCTCCACGTCCCGAGGGCTGGGCTGGTGCTGTTAACCCAAATCGCGCTGCAGTGCGGAGGCAGAACCCGCAGCAAGGATGCCCGAGGAGCCCCCCACTGCCGAAGGACAGAAAACAAGAGGGAAGATCCGTTCCTACCAGCTGACTGCACAGCTTGACCCTCGCGTCTGCGGGGACGTTCTTTGGGGAAAAGCAAGGGCCCTGCTCTCCTGCCTTCTCTCACGCACGTACTTCTCCTTGGCAAGAATGTTAGAAATGCACTGCGTCTCCCCGAGTGTCCTCTGACGCAGAACCGTCAGCGCTCTTTTCCGCATACACCGGCCTGCACACACTGTAAGGCAGCAGCAAGCCTTCGGCGGTGCCAGCGGCAGAGCCAGGGTCTTCAGGTCCCTGAAGCCCTAGATGTGGACAGGAGGGGACACGGAAGGCGTGTAGCTGAAGCCGGCAGGACAGGAGCTCTCGAACCTCTTTGCTCATTAGAATCACCCAGGAGCCTCAAAACCCCGCACCAGGTCCCCCCCAGGCCACCTGCAGCAGGCTCTCTGGGGTGGGGCTTGGTCACACTCCCAACTTTTATTCTGAGATACACATGAAGAAATGCACCCTTTGCATTGTTGCGCGTGTTTCAGGAGTGCTCAGTAGTCAGCGGTGCGCAGCTGCCTCCAGGGCGCCTCGTCTGACCTTCCGCGCCCCGCACTCCTCCCCTGCTCCAACCCCCGCGACCCCCATGCTGCCTGTGTCTGCCTGCCTGGCCACCAGGGCCTCACGCAAGCAGGGTCAGACTGCCTGTGATTTGCGCAGTGTCCTGGGGGAGGGGGGTGGCAGCCTCTGGACCTGCGTCATGGGCCATACTTCATTTATCCGTCATCCCTCGGGGGGAACGGAGCGGGTTGTTTCTGTCCTCTTGGCTGATGGCTCCCAAGTGTCCTGATGTGCGGCCTGGGTGTGGGCCCTGGGTGGGGGCCTCCTGGGCTGGGCACAGGCCTGGCTCCTGCAATGCAGCCTGAGGGCGTCACCATCCTTCTCAGGCAGGCAGTGCTCCCACGTTATCAAGTTCACGCAGCCTGCAGGAAGCCTTCATCCCCAGCAGACACCCAGGCAGGGCCTCCCAGATGTGCAGCCCACGTGCCCCGTCGTGGGTGCGGGAGTGCTGCTGCTGTGGACACCGGTGCGAGTCTGCGTGGCTTGTGTGCTCCAGCACACAGCACAGGACCGGCCGGGTCACGGGCACGGTTGCACCCCAGGCTGCTCCCACCTTGCCGTTCTCCACCTCTAAAGCACATCCCCTCATCACCTGTCCTTGGTGCTCCCCATTCACGGAGAACGTAGGAGCCAAGGGAACCCAGACTTCAGAACCCAACCCCATTGCCTGCAGGCCCATCCGACTCCACTTCCCATTCTCTCTCGAGAGCAGAACACACAGCTAAGCTTTTTAATGGTAGTGGCACAGCCTCGGTCAGTAGTTAATCCTGTCTCAGTTTCTTCATCTATAAAGTGGATAATAAAAATCCTCTTTGGGAAAGGTCCGATACGCAGTGTGTATGAAGTCTAGGGCGGTGATTGGCACATAGCAAATGCTTGTTAACACTCTCCCCATTTTTCTCCCTAGTCAATTCAGGATGGACCACAGAACCGTTTGAGTTTTCGCCCCTTTGAAAATAGTCTTGAAAAGACTTGCAGTCAGCCAGGCAAACGGAATACTGTCAGCCCCAGGCAGCAATACTATGAACGTGACTTTCGTGTGCGTGTCTGTGTGCGTGTGTGTGTGTTCTTTACCTCTTAAATTCAACACATCAAAAGGGTTAACTAAAATGACAGTTACCAGTGAATAAAGAAAACATCTGAAATAAATTAATTCCTCCGTTATCAAAAAACAAAACTTCAGTATCCACAGTTTTGACATTGTCCCAGCAAGCTAGTGTGCACAATTCCTTTACTGAGCAAACACCGGCGGAAACCGAACGCTGCACGCCTGTCCTCGAAGGGCTTGTTGGGGCGCGACATCTAATACCACCCCGCCGGGGTGCAGCGCGCAGACCCGGCTACTGCGCAGAACCAAGATGGGGACCTTGCGCCTTCGCACCCAGGCCCTCGCGGACTGTCCACCGCGGAGCACGGGCGGACCCCGGAGCTGGCCCGCACCCCGCCGACGCCACTCCGCCTGGCGGGGTCGCACTCGAGCCCCTGCCTCCAGCGCCCGCGGCCCCGCCCACGTCTCCAGGGGAAGGGCACGCCCCTCTCGTGGATGGAACGAAGACTGGCCAATCAAGCTTCTGTTAGGCCATTAGGCCCCGCCCCCAGAGCGTGTTTTCTCAGATCTGCTGCTTCCGCGGAGAAGCCGCCGCACTTCCAGCCGGCGCGCCGAGGCCGGAAGTGGAGGCGCGGGGTCGCGCAGCCGCCGGAAGTCGCCGCGCCGCAGCCCCCCGCCCCCGCGCCGGAAGTGGTCGCGGCCGCTGGACTTCCGGGCGGCGGGTCAGCGGGGCGGGAGGCCGGGGCGCCCATGGCGGAGGGCGGCGGCCCCGGCGGGCGGGCCGGGCCGGGGCCCGCAGGTAACGTGCGCGCGGGCGGCGGGGCGGGTGCTGCGCGTGCTCGACGCCTCCCGGGCGCCCCGGCGGTGGGCCGCGCCGCCCCGTCCGGAGCCCGAGCTCCGAGCCCGCTGCGCCCGGGTCCGCGGGGAGACGCCGCCGGCGCTCGGCGCGCCCGGGGCCGCTGCTGGAGCGCTGCCGGCTGCCCTGCTGCCCTGGCGGCTGCGGGCCTGGGCGAGGGGCCGCTTTCCCGGTGGAGCCGCAGGGCCGCCGCGGAAGCGCGTCAGAAGAGCCTTGGAGATGCCCTTGAGCCGGGTGTGCGAGGACGAGGCCAGCGAGCGAGGCCGGAGGGAAGGAACAAAGCTCAGCTTCCACTTAGCTGTCAGTCTGCCCGACGCCCGGGGGCACCCAGCCCTGCTCCGGCTTAACTGCGGCTGCGGTGAAACTTGGGACACTGCCTGAGGGCGTCGCGACAGCCCTGGCGCTTGAGGCTTCCACGCGGTGGGGCTGTGGGCGCAGCCCCGGCGGTCGCAGGCCGCGCTGCTCACCTTCCCGGTGGCCGGTCAGCTTCCTGGAGGGCATAGAGGCTGGCCGGCCCCCCCAGTGTCCTCACGTAGCTCGGCGCTCGGGGGCCTTGGTTGGAATCTCAGCAGCAGCCTGGATGCTGCAAAGAGCCGCGGTAGGAGGGAGGGCTTGACTGAGCAGCGTGAGCACCTTGCTTCTGACAGCACGTGGTTCGCATTCGGGCTGCAGTTGCTAGCACGCGGGAGTGTGCAGATTTGCTGACGCCTTACAGTCCGTTTGCGCAGCGACAGGAATTCCATGCTCTGGGCGCTGGGCGGCTTAGAAAACACCCAGACTTCTTTGTCCTCGTTCGGTGGCGGAAAGTGTCAGACCACGGCCCCAGCAAGTTCCTCCCGCCTGCCCCTGGTTGGGTTTCTCCCTGTGACTTACGTGGTGGAGACTGGTTGCGGCGCTCACAGGAGTCTCTCTTTGTTTTTAAAGGGAAGGTGCAGGAAGGAGTGAAGGTGGCCAGAGGCAGGCAGAGAGGAGGAAGAAGCACTGTGTTTCATTTAGTTGCTAAGCTGTTTATCCTCCAGCCCCCGGCCTTGAGCTGGCGACACTGGGTACATGTCGGCCTGGTACACTGTGTGTCAGGGTTCTCTTGTAAGGGCACTAGTCCCCTTCCTGAAGGCTCTGCCCTCGTTACCTAGTCACCCACCCCTTAGTATCATCACCTGGGGGGCAGTTTCCAACAGCCTGGGCACACCTGTTCATTCCTCGCTGACGCCCATGCCCGGTTGTCACATTAAGAAATTCACGAAGCCTTCTGGGCAGCTGATTCTGTCTGGTGTGTTTACACTAAGTGTTTCACACTTAGGAGAAACACTAAGTTCTGTTATCTTGTAGGGTAGGTGTCTTCTCATATGTACTAAAAACAGTGGTTCTCATTGGTGTTTCCAAATAAACATTTAGCATGTTTTTGTCACATCTCATCAAAACCCAAAAGAGATTTCAGAAGCCTCCTTTTCTGTTTGGTCTCATTGAAAACTTCCCTGGCGTGTTTTCTCATCCAAGCACGTGGCACGGTTTCCCCATTATTTTAGTTTTACTGCTGCCTGGTTTGTGGATGGCCTTGTGCACGACTGCTATTGGAAACTCCCTTCTTGCTGGGGTGTAATGCCCTAGGCAAGGCGCACCCCCCGGGCGAGTCACCACGTGGCCCCTTGTGCCTCACTCTGAGCCGTGTGGCGCAGGTCCTCCCTGGTGCCATGGCAGTTGCTGTTGAGTTTTTCTCTCACTGGAGTGTCTGCAAGGTGGATGAGCGTATGGTTTCCCCAATATCGAGACATTGCTTGATTTTTAGAATAAATTAACGTAATTTTATGGTGGAATGTGGGTCACATTGCTTATTTCACCTTGTTAATTATTTAGGATCTTCTGTTTTCTTTGATGGGTTTGGCTCATCACCCCACCCACGCCACCCATCAGCGTTTTGTCAGTTCTGCTCAGGGTTGGTGTGGGCACCTGCCAGTGTCACTAGGGCGCTTCCTGCAGGTGCCTGTGCCCTGGAAATGCCGGGCACCCCGGGGAAGGCAGAGGGCTGGCAGGTGGCGCCCCCTCGTGTCGCCTGGCTGCTCCCCCTGAGCTGACAGGAGCCCCTCTCTTCAGTGCAGGTCCTAATCTGAAGGAGTGGCTGCGGGAGCAGTTTTGTGACCACCCGCTGGAGCACTGTGAGGACACGAGGCTCCACGATGCCGCCTATGTGGGGGACCTCCCGACGCTCAGGAGCCTGCTGCAGGAGGAGGGCTACCGCAGGTGAGTGGGCCGTGCGGCTGGCTCTGGCGTGGGCACCGCGTCTGCGGGAAGCTGAGGCTCCGCTGAACGACGAGGCATGCCACCCGCCTGCTGTGTCGGTGACAGACCCCATGCCTGCAGGGCGAGGGTCGTGGGAGACTGGTGGGCGATTAGTGAGGCTGCCAGCTGCCTTCCAGTCCAGCTCTGGCGTCGACCTTTGTGTTTCATGGCACGTCTGGCCCCTCCGGGCCTTCGGTGGCCCTGTGCCCTGGCAAGTCTCGGGCCCTTTATCTGAGGCTGTGCTCCTCAGCACACCTCTCCACCTCTCCCCTGGCTCGACCCGTGTCCAGACTTCTGACGCACCTCCTGCGGGTCTCTCCCGCCTTCTCGGGCCTCCTCCCGCCGCAGCTGGCGCCCCCCTTCTTGTTCCTGCATGGCGGGGAGCCTTGCCGCTGCCTGCCCTCCTGGGGTGTGGGAGCGCTCAGTCTGCCTTGTCCCTGTATTCTCCGCCGGGGGTCTAAGGTTGGCCCAACTGGGTCTCAGCTGGAAGCCCCTGCACCCGCTCAGAGTTCTGCTCCCCAGGCTGGCGGCGCTGACGAATAACGTCTTTCCTGCCGGCAGTTCCTGGCAGGGGGTTCCCAGCAGCCCAGGAGTGGGCTCTCGTCTTCGTTCCTTCTGTGTGTGAGCATCTTTAATCGGACCAGACACCAGTAATTAAAGAAAGCTCTCCAGAGGACTGTCACGCACAGGCACGGATAGGTTACACATGTTGACTGTGAACGGCGGAAGCCCAAAGAAAGCCTCCAGTGTGTAGATGTAACTCTAGACTAAGATACGCTCCACCTAGGCCTCAGGCCAAGTATTTCCCTGTTGTTTTTCCAAGGTTTTTTTTTTTTTTTTTTTTTTTTAATACTCCGGTTCGGTGACTGTCCTGTTTCTCAACCACGTGTTTTATTGCTGTGCGTTTCTCCGTGATGAGTCCTTGGCGCGCTCCTTGGCCCTGTGGAGGCCCACGCACAGCTGCAGGGTCCCCGGGCCACTCTGTGTCTGGGTCACTGCCCAGGGCTCTGGATCCCCGGCTTTGCTCAGACCTGCAGGGGCAGCTTCAGTGAACGTGCCTCGGTGGGTGACTGGGTGGTCAGTGACAGAGAGCCTCATCTGATTGTCACTTAGGCTGAGTCTGGACAGTGTCTCTCTGCTCTTTTGACTGTCCCTCGCGCTCCGTCTGACATCACCTAGTCCCACCAGGGCCCAACCTCAGACCTCTGCGCCTGGCTCTGGTGCTCCCCCGTCTGCTGTGCCTCGAGCCTCCCCCTCTGCAGTGGGGCTCTGGCTGTCCCCCGTGCAGGCCGGCAGGCAAAGGCCCGAGCGTCTCCTGGGGGCAGTCCCGCGGAGGGGAGGCCTGGTTTGAGCAGAGGCGCCCGCCTGCCTGCCTGCCTGCCTGCCTGCCTGCCTGCCTGTGCCTCTGCCTGCGCCGCCCAGCCCACCCTGTCTCTCTGTCAGCCGCATCAACGAGAAGTCAGTCTGGTGCTGTGGCTGGCTCCCCTGCACGCCGCTGCGGATCGCGGCCACCGCGGGCCACGGCAGCTGCGTGGACTTCCTCATCCGGAAGGGCGCCGAGGTGGACCTGGTGGACGTCAAGGGCCAGACCGCCCTGTACGTGGCTGTGGTGAACGGGCACCTGGAGAGCGCTCAGATCCTTCTGGAAGCCGGCGCCGACCCCAACGGGAGCCGGCACCACCGCAGCACCCCAGTCTACCATGCGTCTCGGGTGGGCAGGGCGGACATCCTGCAGGCCCTCATCAGGTCAGTGCGCGGTGCCCCCGTCTGCTGTCGCGTTGGGCCCTCGGAGGGCTGCGTCCTGCTGGCTTCTTGGGTGTCTGCTTCTGGTTAACTTGTGTTTTACCTTTATTGTTTCCGTTTTCCTTCATTCCCCTTGTTTTTCCCTGGCATTCTGAGTTGGGTGTTTTTTTATTTTTGATGAATAAAGTCAGCTGTCAGGGTTATTAATTTTCCATTGCCTGTAGCTTTGGCCATCTCTGACCCGGCCCGCAGGTCAGTCAACGTCTGTCCGGCCCGAGAGGGGAGGCGGGATCTGGAGGGTCAGGGGACGCGAGGAGTGGAGACAACACACACGAAAGTACGATGTTCAGTTCATCTTTAATGTCTCTTCAGTGTCTCAAGCTCTTAGTTGTCTCAAACTCTTAGTCACACACGCGTCTTATATATCGGGGAAGATATGCGGAAGTAACAGCACTGACGCAGATCCCTACGTCATTCACAGGATTACAAGGATAGGTCATTTCAAAAAGAAAAACAACTTCAAAAAGCAATACAGCAAATACTTTAAGCGCCAATACATCAAAGCAGTTACAACATATGTTTTGAGAGATAAGACCTTTAGGGCGTTCAGGTTCAGAGAGCACTGAAAAACAGTTCTTTGGCAACCAGCTGTCCCTGACAATCTCTACTCAGCTTCTTTTAAAATCAGCGCAACTGAGGTTGCTTTCCTCTGTTTCTGTAGTTCTGGAAAAGAAAGTTGGAGGAAAGTATTAATGGACTTCTATATTCTTAGATAATATGGTCCATGTAATTTTCATTTTGGGGATTATTTGTTTTAAAAACTATCTGTGACTTCCAGCTGCGTTGTTGTGGTGCCGAGCAGGGGCGCGGCGCACGAGCGCTGTGGCCGATGCACATGTCAGTCACCAGCGCCCCCTTCCACCGTGCCAGCTGTCACATCTCTGCAACTGCCGGGACCCTGTCAGTCAGTACTCGTGACTTTGACTTGTCATCTCCCTCTTGTGTCTGAGTGAAGTGCTTCCTGCCTTTTGATGCTAGTTCGGAACCAGAGGCTGGTCCCTCCAAGGCTTGTTCGCTCGCCTTCTGCTGCCTTCCGTCTTAGTGCTCCTCTGTGCCCACCTTTGCTGTCTTTGTTAACTGGGCCTGATGTCACCATGTCTGTTCTGTTACCTGCTTGTAACTGAGCCGTTATTCCCTGTCTGTTTCGTGAGCGTTCCCTCTCCGTTGCTGTGGGCAGCTGAGGGTCTTGTCTCGTACTAGTGGGACCTCTGACCACGTTTGCTTTTCTGTGTCTCCACTGACTGCCTTCTGCTAAAGGTGCTCCTTCCCCTTGCCCGCCTGAGGCCGCTTGTTCTCTGGGGACGGAGTAGCTGGGGGGCTGGTTCCTGCTGTTGAAAGGATTAGCGAAGGACTGCTTCCAGGCTGCGCTGACCTGCGGGATCCGGCATTCATTCCCCCTGCCCAGTGCAGAGGTGCTTTTAAATTAGGAACCAGGAATATCCTTATTCCATAAAGGGGTGTATCCATGGAACGGGTATGCGGTGTAGCCTTTGGAAAGATGAATGAGTGATGCATTCTGATAGAGTGTGTAAAAACATGGTGCTTTCCCTTTGCTTTTCAGGCTCTCTAGCCTGATAATCTGAGCCACGTAATTCCCTCATCTGCATCCTGGAGAATGTACGTCTTTGCTTTGGAAATTCTTTTGCATAGGATGAATCCGTGAGATTTCCTTTTGGTTCAGAAATCCCTGTGAGCATTTCAGGCCGACCATGATGCACCCGAGCTGTGAACTCCTGGGATGTGACTTTGAGAGGTGCACACTAGAGGACACGCAGGACACGGCTTTTAAGTGAGGCACCGAGACATCTATTCTTTTGTTGAAAAGGTTTTCACTTTCTGAGTTCCCAGATCACTGACTTGGAGTTACGACGCGGAGCAGGAGCAGCGTTCAGGTCCTGCTCGGAGTCCTGTCTTGGCCGCCGGGGCGCTGCTGGCCTTTGTTCTGTTTTTGTAACCCACACTGCGGGGCTCGTAAATTCCCTTGGTATTGCTGGCGTTTTGAAGGTCGGGGGTGGGGTTTCTGTCTGAGCCGCAGTGAATTGATTTAGAAAGCTGCAGTGGTTCCTGCCGTGGTATTAAAACTCGTAGGAATTTTGGAAAATATTCAGGATTAAATGAACTGGCTCCCATCCAGTATATTTTCATGAGTAGATGAAGGGCTGTCTTTCCCATCACTCATTTAATACCACATTGTCATCGTGCCTAAAATCACACACATTTTGGAATCCTTACGCCAAAGAGTAAGGAAGAAAAAAACTGAATCAAGGCTTGAAATCTCCTCTTGTGAAGTGGTGCGAGTCCCTTCTGCTGCGCTTGGAGTGTTGGTTTCTGCTGGAGTGTGGGGAGGCGACACCCACCTGTGTGATTCCCGCAGCGGCGGACTCTGCTTTACTCGTGTGCTGGGCAAGGTTTTGTTGTTTTTTTCTTTGGTTTTCATGTTTCGCTTTTCAAAATGTGCTTTTTCATCTTGTCTGAGCTTCCAAACGAACTTCATAATCAAATTTTATAGCTCCAGGGATGGTATTTAAAATTTTTTTTTTTTTTTTTTTTACAAATTCTTGATCATTACTTACTAGATTTTTTTTTTTTTTAATCTGTTGTAACTTTGGTTTACAAAACAATTTGTTTCAGGTGTGCGAGTTCACTTCATCATATGTATAGCAGGGATGGTATTTTTATACATTTATATTTTTAATCCACTAATTTTAGGAATGGCATTTTCATTCATACAATAAATGGAATACATGGAAACACTGACATTAATGAGGTTGAGTCAGTTCTTACTCACGCCCATGGTACGTCTTTCTATTTCCCTGGGTCACTTTTGTGACTTGTAAATCATTTTATAATTTTTGATTTTTGATATTTCCTGCTAGGTTTATACTTAGATAGCTCACTTTAAAATTTATTTTCCTAGCAAATGTTTTCCCCCATTTTATCTTTGACCTTGTTTCTGTCTTTCGCGTGAAGACTGCTGGTTTGACAGTGTGCTGTTGGACCCGGTTCTCTTGCGGCACCCAGAGGCGTTCATTCCCCCGAGGGCTGGCCACACAGTCCGCCTCTGAAAGTAGAGGAAGCCCACCTGTTACTTTACAGTCCTGATCAGCTCATTGCTTTGTCTGATAGCACTAATGTTTTATTTAAAATGACTTTTTTTAATTATAATTTTTCTTTAACGGCAAGATGCAGGCAGAGGGAGGAGGAGGGAGTGCTTTATCTCATTCAGTATTTTATTCATCCTGGTTATTACGCCCGCACCCCACCCCGCGTCTGGAGCCAGGGCCTTCGGGAGGGGTGTGGACCGCACCTGGTTTAAACCACAAGGTCACCAGGCGCACCCCAAGTGGAATCTGGGTCTTGGTTTGGGCTCGCTCTTCTGTGCAGGTAAGGTGCTGACTCGGCTTAAGAAAGTACCAGCCCCTGCTGTACCGGTTGATTTTGATCAGATGCCCCTCTTTGCATCTGTGGAGATCCTGGCACCTTTCCCCTTAGTTCTGTGACCGATGGGCGTTTAACAGGGTCCCGGACGCGACACCGCCCTCGTGCTCGCCTAGCGGCTCCCGAAGCCACGCGTGCTGCCTCCAGCCTGCGCTGGTTCTCTTCCCTGCAGGCTTCCTTGGAGCGGAGGCTGGGAGCGAATTAGTTGACAGCTTTTCAATACGTGGCCTTTGTCAGGTCAGGTTCCTGTTTTGCTGACTCACAGGATGAGTTTGTAGGTTTCCCTTGTGTTACTTTGCTCTGAACTAGTTGGGACCTGGATCTCTAAAGGGGGGGACTCGCTGGGGACTTTGTGTGGTGGGCTCTGTGTCCTCTGCTGTCTTGCCTGGTGGCGGTACCGCGAGCGACACTGGTGCGTGGGTCCCGAGTCTCCCGGTGTTCACTGAGCTCCCTCGGGTCCTTGGGGTTCTGTGGGCGCCCACCGCAGTGGTCTGTCCCTGCGGGGTCTGACTCCACGCGTCTCCCCTGCAGGTACGGGGCGGACGTTGACGTCAACCACCACCTGACGCCTGACATCCGGCCCCCCTTTTCGCGGCGGCTCACCTCGCTGGTGGTCTGCCCCTTGTACATCAGCGCAGCCTACCACAACCTCCAGTGCTTCAAGCTGCTGCTGCAAGCGGGGGCGAACCCCGACTTCAACTGTAACGGGCCCGTCAACACGCAGGGCTTCTGCAGGGGCTCCCCTGGCTGTGTCCTGGACGCGGTCCTGCGCCACGGCTGCGAGGCGGCCTTCGTGAGACTGCTGGTGGAGTTCGGGGCCAACCTGAGCCTGGCGAAGTGGGAGTCCTCGGGCCCAGAGTCCAGAGGCCGGAGGAAGGTGGACCCCGAGGCACTGCAGCTCTTCCGAGAGGCCAGAAGTGAGTGTGAGCCCTCTCCGAGCAGGCGGTGTCACTGTGTGGCCGGACGGGTCCAGGGCGGTGTCAGTGCAGGGTGGATGCGGTGGATGCCGGTGTCTGCAGACTGCAAACCCCAGAGCCCCGCAGTGCTTGAGCGCCACGGTCTTCAGGTCCGACTAGAACTTTCTGGAGCAGTTTTCCAGACTGGTCTCTCTTTAAAACTCCAGATGCCCAGAGTCGATGCCAGGGACCTGGAGCACGGCACGTTCTCCAGGCTCCTGGTGCTCTCGCCCCTTTGCCCTGGGCTCTGCCTGTGCCCCGGGTTCTTTGGCTTGTGTCTGTGTCTGAGCGTTTGCCGCACAGCGGGCCGCGGCTCCTGCTCTAGGCTTCTCACTTCACTCCGGTACCGCCACTTTGGCTTGTGTGGTCAGCTAGCTTCTGGTACAGTGAAGTCGGTAGTTTGCTTGTTTATGAAGAAAGATTTTGCTGGAGAATTGCTAGATTGAGAACCACAGAGCTGGCGCCTGAACCCAGGTGTCCTGTCTGGCCTGACTCAGACACCGGCCCGGCGCGCCCTCTGCAGGCTGCTGTGACCTCTGACCTGCCAGCCCCTGGTCTGTTCTGACTGCATCCTGAGGGGATCTGAGTTCATCTCTCCTCTGGCCCTTCCTGCGGCTCCAGAATGTTCACTTCAGTGTGCTCTGTGCTGGCTTCCCCTGGGCCAGCTCTGACCACTGGCTCCCCCTACCCTGTGCCCGGGCCTGTTCCGTGAGGCAGTGAGAGGAGGCTCCTTGACTGGAGCAAGAGTGCCAGCCTGCCTCCTCCAGGATGGCCCGGCCCTCGGAGTTCTGGGGTTGACAGGAGCAGACGCTGAGGGTCAGTGGTCAGCTCTCGTTCTCTGGGTTGGAACCGTCGGGGAGAGGCTGGGGGCGCGGGGCCCACAGCGAGAGCCCTCAGCAGGTGGAGGGCCGATATTGAGTCCCCCTCCCCTGCCGGCCCTCCTCACTCTGCATCTGGGGGTTGGCAGTGGCTCCAGGGCAGCCTCTGTCACCACCAGCTGGTGTCTGGCGTCAGCAGAGAAACTAACTCCCTTCCCCTGCCACTCTTCCCCGCTCCAGGTGCCCCCAGGACCCTGCTGCATCTCTGCCGTGTGGCTGTGAGGAGAGCGCTTGGCAAGTACCGACTGTCCCTGATCCCCTCGCTGCCTCTGCCGGACCCCGTCAAGAAGTTCCTGCTGCACGAGTAGGGGCGCCGCGGGAGGAGGCTGGCCCGGCCGCTCCCCGTGCTGCCCCCGTTCTGTTCTTGTGGACGCACTGCGTCTCAGGTGCGGGGTTGGCCAGGTCTGGCCGTGGTCCCCCGCGTGCCGCCGACTGCCCTTCCTCGCCCCGTTGGATTCCAGTGCACGTCCGCGCGGGCGTGGGACTGCGTGAGGCGTGGGCGGGCGGAGGCCGACGCGCGTGCTGCCGGGAGGACAGCCGTCCAGGCCGCGCGGCCGCCCGCTCCGTCAGTGCACATTCTTCGTGAGAGCCTCGGAGCACCGAACCGAAAGGGGGTTTGGTAAAAATGTACAGAAATGCAGTTTCTGAGCTTGCTAGTTTGTCGTGCTTGCTCCCAGGGTGGACGTGTGACGCTTGTCACGCACACACAAGCCTGCCTGCCCCTCCAGCACGCCCCTTGTGGGGGCTGCCGCTGTCCTGGTCTCCGTTCCAGCGGGGTCAGGGCTGCGTAGCTTGGCTGTGTCATTTCAGAGCCAGTACTTGCATTTGTTCGAAACCCCAAGAGGCAAGACCCGACTGCTGGGCACCGTGTCCCCGGGCTTCGGTCCTGCTATTCACGCCGGAGTGTCGGACAGTGATTGCTTTTAGGAGGTCCCTGGCCCCTGCCAATAAGTGACTGCCTCCCTTCGGACGGGGACCATCCACAGTATTCACTGCCAGTTCCTAGCAAGGAATGTAGCCGTGGCGCTGCCCTTTCGTCCCGGCATACCGGGAAGTGGGCAGTCTGGTCCCCCGGTGGGCTCAGCGTTCAGTCACTGTCCAGTAGACAGACCATCGGCAGTTGGTTGGCGGCTCTTGACGTTGAGAGACCAGTTCTCTAGCTGCTCCTGAACGTAAAGAGAGCAGCAGGGAGGTCTGAGGTCTGTCTCTGTCCTTTGGGGTTGTGGTTGGTCAGAGAAAGGCCTGGGTTCTCGTCCCGGCGTGGGCTGTGCAGCCAGGCGTGGCCATGCCCACTGAGGCGGCCCTCCAGGGCTGCTGTCCCAGGGACGCCTGTGAGGACCACGTGGCTACCTGACCTCAGAAGAGCTTAGGAGTGGGCAGACCCCAGACCCACATTTATGTTTCCTGTAGTCAGAACAGTCTAACTTGTAACCAGCAATGTTGACTGGTTTAAATGTCACCTCCTGGTGTCTTTGAGCCACCGACCCGACAGACCCTCTGCTCCTTGTCTCCGGCGCTGGAGGCTGGACTTTCGAGCCCTTCCTTGTGCCGTGGACGGCTGTGCAGGAGGTGGGGAAAAGGGTCTCGGTGATTCAGAAATGAAGACTCAGTGGCCTGTCATGGGCGATGACCTTGGCATGTTTGTGGCATGCCTTCCAGAGGTCTCAGGTTGGGCTGGGACCCAGCTGGCTGCGTGGACAGCGCTCGCACCAGCGCTCCCTGAGAGGAGGCGGCAGGGCCTGAGAGCCGGTCCAGCAGAGCCACGGCTGCAGACTTCAGCCTGGGGGTCAGTGTGCTCGGTGGCACTCGGGACAAGGACCTCCATGGGATGGGGCTGTGCCTTGTTACAGGGAGGGGCAGTGTGAAGTCTGCATCACCTGTGGGTGCACTGGGCTTCTCCACAGGGGCTTTGTGTCCCTGAGGTGTGTCAGCCTGGCTCGTGGCCTCGGCTGGGAGGGCTGTCTGAGGGAGTGGCAGGTCACCTCGCTGTGGGTGCTCCCAGCCTGGGCCCTCCAGCTGGCTGCACCTCTTCCAGGTCCTGCTGGGTGGGAGGCGGCTCTGTTCTCGACCTTCTGGAAAGCAGCACATGGGAATGGTGCCAGTGCAGCGCCCCATACAGGCAGGCGTACCGGCAGGTGCCAGGCTGGGCCCAGCGAGGCAGCGCAGAGTTTGTTTCTGGGGTGGACCCCTTCCCGTGGCCTTGTGGTTGGGTCTTGTCCAGAGCTGACCGGGGAGGCGGTGTGACTGGGCAGGAGCCAGGCGTGGCCTCTGCCCGCGCCTGCAGGTGTGGGTTTTGGGGCTCTTTGCAGTCCAGCCCCGTCGAGTTCTGGGGGTTCTGCAGCTTAGGGTGTCAGCCGCCAGTGGGAGACGCCGCCGTCACGCTTGAGTCTGAGCACAGCGTCGACGGCGGGTTACGTCCGCTGGCACTGTTCCGAGAGGCATCATACGTGGTTCCCTTTTCTTTGTGGGCAAGGATGGCTATAGGAGAGGGAGGAGGAGCTGTCGGTGCCCTCGGATACCATGTTTCTCAGCCCTGGGTGCCCCGAGACCCATTCGCAGGGAACGCGCTGGGACGAGGCTGCTGCCTCGCTGGCACAGGGCCCCCAGACGGTGCGAGGGACCTGGGACGGTCCTGACTGCCGCCGCTCCCAGCGCGTCTGCGCACTGGCTCCTGCTCTCTGGCTGAAGTGGAGGCGGGGCGGCGGCAGCGTGGACGGCACTGAGAATCGGGCTTTGGCAGCTCTTTCCCAAGCCACCGATGTCACCCGTGTCTGTGCCTTTCCACGTTTCTTATTTATGTATTTATTTATTTATGCCCTGCCTTGTTTCGGAAAAGGTTGAAGGCAGCCAGGCTTGGTTTTCCATGTTGTGTTGACGTCCATGAGCACTCGCTCAGCGGGGAGTGAGCGAGCACGGACACTGAGGTGGGGAGGGTGTCCTCGGAGCTGTGCTGCCTCTGGTTTCCCCTCCTGCAGGAGCTGAGTCCCCCGGAGTTCACGCAGCAGCAGCAGCAGCAGCAGCAGCAGCAGCGGCAGCAGACGGAGAGGGGCAGGCGCAGGCGCAGGAGGGGCGGGCAGGCTGGCGCGGGGGACGCGCTCCCCACGGGGAGGCTGTGCTGGGCTGTGGCCTGGGGGCAGCACGGACCACTGCTCAGGCCTTGGGCCCAGCGGGGCTGCCAGGTGACGGGAAGGGCACGTGTCAGCGGTAGGAGCCCAGCGTGTTCACGTAGTCCTACCCGGAGAGCGTGTCCGTCCGGTGTGGCTGGAGGATGTCTCGAAGCTGAGGAGACGCGGGCGGTAGTTTTAAGCGCCTGCGCCGGCGGGATCGGGAGCTGCCTGCTGCCTCTGCGTGGCGGCGGCCGCGGTGGTGCTGACGCAGCTGCTCCGCCGTCACGTGGGGCGCCGGGTCCTGGCCTCACAGCAGCTGTACCAGGACCTCCGAGTGCCCCTCAGTGACGCCGGGCGCTGGTGGTGGGGCTGCCGGTTCCATGGCCGCCCTGAAGGCCTGACTCCCTCTGGAAGGGCTTCTTGGGCACACGCTGCCGCCCTCCGTCGCGGGCACCTTCCTCCGGCGTGGGAGGAAGTAAGGGATGTGCAGCCCGCGGGAGGACGTGCAGGTGTGAGCGCAGTGGCCTGCGGGCTGTGTCGCACCCGTCTGGGCAGGCAGTGGGAGGAGTTGCCCAGCATTTGGGGCCCACGGGGCTCTTCTCTGTTTGCTTTGGTTTCACGTTGCTCAGCTGTACCGCACGCGTCACATGAGGCCGTGCGCGCACCTGGTCTGAGCCTGGGGCGGCTTTGCCGCTGTGGGGCAGGCCCGGCCGCTGCCGCCGCTCCTGGCTGCCGCTGTGCACTTTGGGCGCGTCACGCCTGCCTGTGCCGCTGACGTGGGCAAGGGCACACACCATCGACCTCAGTTCCCTCTGTGGGGCGATGAGTGTTTGTCCCCGGCCCTGGACCGCAACGCTTCTGCACTTGGCCTGGTTAAGCCGTCAGAAGCATGACGGACACTTGGACATGTTATTGTGACTAATAAATGCTTCGTTGCCTTTCGATTCTCCTCAAATGCCTTCCCTGTGTGAGCGGCTCCTGGTGGCTGCAAGAACTGGTCGTGTGCTGTGTTGGTGTCGTGTGGCACGGTGGCTGGCACCTTTGAAAACCTCTAGTATTAAAGTCGGAGACAAGGACTGACCTGAAGGGGACTCACTGCTCCGCGGCTGGGCATGGTGTGGGCGCAGTTCCGGGCCTGTCCGGCCTGGTGGTTTACGACGACAGCAGCGGGGTGATGTGTGAAGTGCTGGGTGAACTCAGAACGAAGGACCTAATAAATGCTCTTACCTCTCCACCTTGTGTCTTAGATATTTTGTGCACACGCCCCACCCCTGGCCGGGGGGTTGCTGGGTTTCCTTCCCCACCCACTGTCTCCGGCTGTGATAACAGAACCCAGTGTGAGTAGACACTGAATCCCCCGAATAGTCCTCACTTCCCAGCCTTCCGTGAAGCTAGACGGGGCATTGCCGTTGCTCCTTCCTGAAATCCCATGAAAACGGGAGGGAATTTTCATTTTTTAACGGCATAAACCCACTAAAATAAGCAGCAGCAACGTTTTGGAACTGCTCAAGAAAATAGATGAGTGACAACAGACCTGAGAAAAGTGCCTTGTAAGAAAGAAATGAGGTGTTTCCTGGTGGAGGAGTGGTTGGGTCCACCACCTCTAGCTGAGTGCAGCCCACATACATCCCAGGGACCTGGGTTCAAGTCCCGGGGCCATGGGTGTGGGGGGCAAGCAAGATGAATAGCTGAGTAAAATAAGTGTAAGTAAATGCTGCTTTCTCTCCCTGCTTGCTCGCCTTCATGCGCACCTGCACGTTTCCTTGGAGAAAAGAAGAGGCGTGTCTGAGGCTCCAGCTTTCGGGCGCAGCCTCCCCCAGCTCTGGCACTGGCAGCCGCGATGCTGCTACCAGTGGCTGTGAAGGAGGGGAAGCAGGAGGTGGAGGGAGCGAAGCGGGTGCAGCGGGTTTCGTCCGCTGCAGAGGGGCATCTGCTTGCTCGCCGTGGGGCTGAGCGCAGAGCCGCCCCCCGCCCCCCGCGCCATCTGGGCAGGCAAGAGCCTGAGAGCAAAGACGGAGGACACCAGTATTGAGCTGACCGAAGCCATGGTCGCTCACTTCTTGCAGCGACGCATTTACTCGCACACGCTCCTCCCGGGGAAGGTGGCAGAAGTGTGAGCTGCTCCACCGCGAGGGCGGAAGGAGGCGGCGAACAGGGGTGGGGCGACTCCCAGCGGAGGCCCGGGGAGGCAGCCCGCCCCGGCAGACGCCGCCTGCAGACCGGGTGCCGGCCGCCCCGGGAGGATTTCTCGCCACCAGAGCCTCCGTCCTCCGAATGCGCTCACAGGAGTCGCGACTGAGTTGTTGGCAACCTGGTGCCGAGGACACCTCGGCTAACTCGGGAAAAGACAAGGTTGGGTGAGAACGACGTTTCCCCGGCAAAGCCGCGACACGAGCTGTGCGCAGCGTGCGGCCTGACGACACGCTGGTGGACGCGACCACCGTCTGCCGCGGCCGTGGGGGACGGAGGGCGGGGAGGGCGCCTGTGGCCGAAAGCGGAACGAGAATCGTTCCTGGGCAGCGTTGCGGGGATGCCGCAAAGGCTGAAAACAAGGCTGGAAGCAGCAGGGATGAGCCCCGAGGGCAGAGGAGGGAGAACAAGTCCACTAGACGGAAGGAAACGCCGCCGCAGCGAGCGCAGGAGCTCGAGACACGCAGCCCACACGCCAGGGACGAGGTGCTCTGGATGAACCCCGTAGATCGTTTGGATGCCCAGGCGTATTCTGACGACGCTGCGTTCGAAACGTGGAGACGGGCCGGCCCCCGCAGCCCCCGCAGCCCCCGCAGCCCCGCGGCAGTTAGAGGCCCCGAGGCCCCGCCTCCGCGCGGAAGCGTCATCTCCCGGCTCCGTTGATTTACGTCGCAACCGCGGGGCCAGTAACAGCCAGGGGGCGTGTCCCTGCGGCGCGGGCGGGACTTCCGGGGGCCGGGCCCGCGGGCGCTCGGGTGTCCGCCCTTCGGCGGCCGTCGTGGGGCGGACCCGCCCGCCCGCCCGCTCCAGCCGCGCGGCCGCAGAACCGCCGCGGCGGGGTCGCCGCCCGGACAGCCGCCTTCCAGGGCCTCGGGGAGCGGGGCGAGCCCGCCGCGGGGGCCGCCTTCCCTGCGCCCTGACCCTGCCAGGGCCGCCACAGGCCCCGCCGCTCCGCTGGGGTCGCGAGCCCGGGCTCAGCCGGGCTAGCGGGGCCGGGCGCTGCGTCCGCCGGGAGGCTCGGGCAGGCCGCGGGGACGGGGCGGGGACGGGGCCCGCGGGGCGCTGGGGCCGTCCGCGCCGTGTCGGCGCTTCCCGGGGTGGCGGATGTCAGGTGGTTTGGAGTCCAGTCAGCGTCAGGAAGGCCTCGTTCTGTCACCGGCAGTGCCGCCCAGCAGCGTACGTTTGGTCCCTGTAGCCGAGGCTGCGTCGCGTCGCGTCGCGTCGCGTCGCCGGCACTGCTGAGGGCCAGCTGCTTCGCGGGTGCCCTTACCCGAAGTCCGCAACCCGCTAGGCAGGCTCATTGACCGGAGGACCTACAGGGCCAAGGGACCCCTAATTCATGGCGAAGCGCTAGGTGTAATTAGCAGGGAGTGGGGGGCAGCAAGCTTAGGAGGATGCGCCCCTTTTAGATGACCATTTGTAAATGTTCTCGGAAATGGCTCTGCAAGGCGAGCCTGTACAGAAATTCTCTCCTCTGGTCATGCTGTCGACCAGTTGTCTGGAGGAGTGGTTTCAGCCTTTTGGGCGGAGAGGCTCACAGGCGCCCTGGCTGCTGAGTGAACCAAGGCTGGTGGGCAGGTCACTACCCTCTGGAGTGCAGAGAAATGCTCAGGGAAGCTGCCTGCAGGGCCGCTGTTGAGCTGGTGGGCAGCTGGAGTCGGTTGGACTCCTGGGAATGCTGGGAAGCTTCCCTGTGGGGACGTTGAGCTTCTGAGAAGCCAGCTAAGCATCCTACAGAGCTCAGCCCCGAAGCTACCCCCTGGTGCTGCAGAAACTGGGTCCCGAGTGGCTGGAGGGTAAGGAGGAAGGACAGCACAATGGAACCATGAAGGCAGCTCCTCCCTCTTCCCAGTGTCCCTCCAGTGCCCTCAACTGACTTGCCTGTCATAGCAGCTGGCAGGGAGGAAATGTTCCTGCCCGGCAGCCAGCCCCCAGGGAGAAGGCGTTGGGGGGACTTGGGGGAGGAGTAACGTGAGGAACTCCAGACAGTGTTGCGGGCTTCCAGGGGACCCAGCCTCCCCTTCATCCAGGGGGTGTACGCCTGCGCGTTAAGTTAGGTCTGGGAACTGGGTGAGAGGCTGTTATTCACTTGTGATTCACATCAGGTTTCTGGCTATGGGCACAAAGTTTGCTTGTTTTTCCTGTCTCATAGACCTGTCAGTACTCTTAGTCTTGGGGCACCAGGAGTTACCCACCGTCAAACGTCCCTGCCAACCAGGGGATTCTGATTACTGTGTGTACTGGCCGTTCTTGGAGCAGATGTATCCACTTGGCTTCTGCTGATCTAGTTCTGCCATCTGACCTGTGCTCTTCCGGGAGAGCCCATCTCAGGGCCAGCCTCCCCGCCACCCACCTGCCGTGCGGAACAACCCCAAAGCTTTTCGGGGATGCAGGCGCCCCTCTTACTAGTATTCTCAGCGCATTAGCGAGAGGCTGTAGTTGGAATGTCAGGGTGCAGGTCACACGTGGTGAACCCGGCCCGGCATGCCTGCCCCCCTTCACCTTTGGAGCCCCTCTTCCATGCCAGGAAGGCTCTGGCACCTCACCCTAGTGGGCGTAGACCATTTTAGTCCGTTTCAAACAATGAAGTAAGACGTTTGGAGCCACCTCCAGCTGCTCAGGTGAGCGCTTCAGAGCTGGACTCTGGTAGCCTTACCACCATCAGTGCACTTGGCCTGCTCTGGTGTGTGATCCCCCTCCTTCTGAGCTAGAGTCCACTTCCACATGTGTCCCTCATGTTTCTACTGATTCACACTCGAGAAGTCTTGCTGATTTTCTCCGTGTGTAAGCCATTCCTCCTGGGGTGTAACGTCTCAGTTGCCTGCTGTGGTTTGACCTTGCTTGTGTGTCTGGTGGTGACAGAAGGCGCCTACGATGGGTCCTGAGAGTGAGTATCCCCTTTCCAGCCTTGGCAAGGTCATCACAGGATGACCAGGGGCTTTATCAGTTTCATCTGAGTCTAACCACGTGCTCATACCCGTCCCCTGAGATACTGTGAGGTGGAATTCAGCTGTGGTGTTCGCAGCAATGCCGTTAGTGCTTCTGAGTGATTCTTAGGAGTAGCAGCCCATTTACTATATAATAAAATACGAACTTCCTTCAGGACTGCCCATGAAGGCGTGTCTTGAAATCCTCACTATAACTTGGCCTGAGAGTTAAGGTGCCATGACTTGTCACTTTCTCTGTGGGCGCTGCAGTGCGTTCGTGACCGTCTCCTGTCGCCAGCATCACACCGTAAAGCAGTAGCAGCCGGACCCCGAGAGAGCTCCAGAAAAGAGCCGAGGCTGGGGCATCTGGCACCTCTGCGGGGAGGGACGTAGAGCATGTTGGAAAGGCAGGAAAAGCCAACACCTGTTCTCACCAGCATTGCTGCCCGGCACTGCGACCCAGGCTTGGGGTGGACACCGAAGCGTCGCGGAGCCCCTTCCCAGGGACGGAAGAGCTCCCTCCATGTCGTCTCCCAGTGTCTAGGAGCCGCGGCTGAGGGGAGCATGTGCATCTGGTGTGGAAGTCGGGCTTTCCTTGGGACAGCCGCAGGGCTCGGGAGAGGCCGCGGGAAGCGAGCAGAAGGAGCTGATGTCAAGAGGAAGGATTCTCATTTGTTGAACAACAGCTTCCGAAGGAATAAGGGGGTGGACTGGCCGTCCAGTGAGCAGAGGCTGCTGGGTGTCCCTCCAGGCTCTCTCGTCCGTGTCTCTAGCAGGAGAAAAGGGTCAGAGGTCAAAGTCCTGCCTTCTGTCATCAGAGGTGCTTGTGACCATGGGGCAGTTCATCCTCCTGTTTTTCATTCTCGTCACCAAGACACCTCAGGCGGGGGGCACCACACAGCTGCAGGCCCAGCAGGCGGCTGAGCGCTTTCCCACAAAGCTTGCTTGTGGAGCTTTCAGCTCTGCTACAGCAGCTCTTCAGACTCGGGGCCGCTGTCCCTGTCCCCCCAGGGCCCTCTGGAACCTGCCTGCCTGCAGCCTAACTGCCCTGGGCCATGGCAGCTGCCCCCTAGGCCTGTGCTCTGCAACCTGCAGTCTTAACACAAAGCTTTACATGGGAAGAAAGCCATTTAGTCCAACCCACAGAAACACACAGACAATGCCAGACAAAATGAAGAGAGAAAAATACCCCACGTGATGGATCAACCCAAAACCCGGGAGAATAATCTTAATGCAACAGAATTAAGTAAACCAACTGAAGATTTCAAAGCAACAGTTATTAATGATGCTCACCCAAATTAAGAGAATAATGGATGAACAAAATAAGATCTACAGCAGAGAGAAAATAAGAGAAAGTTCTATATAGAAATCAGGCAGCTAAAGGACACAAGAGCCAAACTGAAAAAACAGCAGAGGGGCTCTACTGTAGACTGAAGAAAACCTCCAACTGAATGGTGGGCTGGACGATAGGGCAATGAAAAGTACCCAAGCAGACCAGTAAAAAGAAAAATGAATGAAAAGAAGGGAAAACAGCATATGAGAAATATGGGGTAACATGAAGATGAACAATTTTTGCATCTTAGAGGTCCCAGAAGGAGGGGGTAGAGGAAGGGGCGGAAAACTTCATGGAAAAAATAATAGCTGAGAGCTTCCCTAACCTGGGGGAAAGCAGACTTCCAGATGCGGGAAGCATAGAGTTCCAAACAAACCCAAACAGATACACCCCGGACACATTGTCATTAAATGACATTCAAGGTAAAGAGTCTCAAAAGTAGCTAGAGAAAAGTGAGTGGCATGTAAGGGGACTGCTGTAAGACTGCAGATTTCTCAGCAGAAACTACAGACTGGAAGAAAAGGCCTTCCGACCAAGAACACTACCCTGCCAGGCTATCATGTAGAACTGAGTGAGTGAGCAAGAGCTTTACAGATAAAAGTGAAAGGAATTCATCTTCACTAACGCAGCATTGCAAGAAGTACGAAAAGAATTTCTGTAAAGTGGAACGAAACTTCACTTGGAACGAAAATTTTAAATATGGGAGGGGAGTAAAAAGATGGACTGTTAGAATGAGCTTGAGATTAATTTGCTTTCGATTTAGGTTATAAGCAAAATAGCAATGAGAGATCATCCCACAGCTGTGAGAATGCGGTCATCCAAAAGACGAGGTAAGTGCTGGCGAGGACATGGAGAAAAGGGGACACCAATGCACTGTGGTGGGAGTGTAAAAGGCTGCAACAATTATGGAAGACAGTGGGGAGTCCTCAGAAACTTGAAAATAGAAATTTGATGATTCCATTGTCCCATTTCAGTGTCTACCTGCAGATCACAGAAACGTGAATTTGAGGAAAGAGAGGCACGCCCATGTTGACTACAGCATTATAGACAGTAGCCAAGAGCTGGAAGCAGCCTGCATGCTCATCCACTGATGAGTGGATAAAGATGTGTATGGAGATAGAAGATGAATGAATGGCACAAATAACACTAAGCATGGAAAGAGGGAGAGAGAGAGAGCCACTCCAAACAGCTATGGACTCTTAGTGGTGGAGACAAAAAGGCAAACGGGCACCAAAGTGATGGGGGCGCCGGGGGAAATGGGATGAAGGGAATTAACTGAAAATAAAGGGAGGAAAAAAGGGAATGTTGGCAAACCCACTGTGCTATATGTAAGTGTAAAATTACTATTATGTATACCTCAAAACAAATGTCAAAATGCAATATCCCTTCAATAAAAAAGAAAAATGTTTATGTAGACTATGGAATACTACTCAGCTATCAAAAGAGGAAATTCTGCCATTTGTAATGGCATGAACCTCAAGGGTTATGCTCAGTGAGAAAAGTCAGAAGGAGAAAGTTAAACATAATTGCCAGGTTCGAATCCTAGGAACAGGGCTGCAGGAAGGGGGCCGCAAAAGATTGAGAAAGACAAGAAACTAAGACAGTGAAAGCGGGGTCGGGGTGAGCAGCCTCTGAGGACCATCATCCAGAGCATCTGACTCCTTGTGGATTTATTGTCATTACACAAGGAAGTAGTTCTTTGAAAAAATACAAAATGTAAATCAACTATTCTTATAATCATTGTTTACATAGCCGAGGTCACACCCAAAAGGTATTAGTTATCTGTTTGACCTTTAACTTCTTCCTCAGTCTCAGGTCTCAGCTGGTCACCAGAAACCCCTCCAGCTGAGGTTTTCCTCGCTGGCAGGCACTTGGCATTCCAGGTGCCAAGGTTTCTGTTTCACTGCCAGCAGCATTGATAATCTAAACTAAGCTTTTCCCTTATTGTTCCCTACACATTATATGATTGTGTTAATCTGTGGTATTTATAGAAACTAAACAAATTAACCAAATCAGCTCAAAGTCGACTTAGTCTTTAGGACCAAATCGTCGATTTCCAGGATGGAAGGAGGTGGGGGAGCAAATTGAGCAAAGGGGGTAAACTATATGATGAGGGATAGAATTAATCGGTTGGTGGGGAACTGAATTTATTACATGAAGATGTTAATTTGATTTGTGTTGATAAACACCTTCAACCTGTGTGATGCAACATTCCTTCAATAAAATAAAAAATGTGCAAAAAACTTGCACCTAGGTTTAATTCAAAAGAATTAAAAACATGTTCACACTTGAGCTGAATAATTATTGGAGAAGATTCCTAATAGTCAAAGAATTGAAACAAGGTAACGTCCAACAAGTGGCCAGATTTGGCCTGTGGTCTGGTCACGTGAAGTCCCGATGCAGGTAACACATGATGTTAGAGAAGACAGACACGTGAGGCCACGTACTGTTCCGTTTCTATGACATGTCCAGAACAGGCAAACCACAGGGACAGAGTAGACAGTGGTTTGCGGCAGGAGAGGGAAGGAAGAGTGACCGCCTACGGTGTGTGTGTCTTGGAAGGGCATGCTCTTGAGTGCCATCATGGAGAGGGCTGTGCCCCTTCTAAGTACACTAAGAAGCACCACATCATGCACTTTGAAAAGGTGAGTTTGTGGCAGTGAATTATATCAATAAAAATGTTAAAACCACGCCCATCTAAATTGGAAAAATACCTGTAAGTGCCAATGTTTTTGTAAATTATAAAAATAAAAAGCTGAGTATAGCACATTCAGAGCGTCCTGGCGAAGTCCACAAGTATGCAGGATGAAACCATTAAACAGGGTCTTGCAGGATGTTGCTGCCAACTCGTGCGGCCTGGCCACCCAGGCGGAGGGGGCGGAGGGGCGGGGCTCTGCAGAGCCGCGAGGGTGTGGTGTTGGCAGGGAGGGCGGAGTCCAGTGGAGGGGCGGGGCTCTGCAGCTCCGCGGGGGTGTGGCCTCGGCAAGGAGGGCGGAGTCCGGTGGAGGGGCGGGGCTCTGCAGCTCCGCGGGGGTGTGGCCTCGGCAGGGAGGGAGCCGCCTGGCCCTGCAGCCTGCAGGGTGCTGGAGGTGAGCCCGTGGGGTTTCGCCCAGGAATCTGGGTGCGGTGCCCTCGGGAGCTGGTGGCAGGAGAGGAGACGGAGACACACGGTGTGAGGCTGCTGTGGTGGTGTCGGTGGGCACCGGCCCAGGTGCCTGTGGGCTTTGAGGGAAGAGGGCACGTCTGCTGAAAAAGGACTGTCCTCGCATCCTCCTGGGATGAGCCCCCTGAGGCCTAGGCTTGTCTCCAGTGTGGGGTCCTCATCGCTAGCATCATCAGGGCTCAATGCTCAGCTCTGCGCGACACAGGTTCCTGCTGGGAGTGTGCACTGTCAACGCCCAGATGGGCCACCGGCGACGTTGCCAGGTGACTGCTTCCCGTGCGGAGGTGGGGGTCTCCCTGCGTAGACAGCTCTGTGTTCGCCCATAAATCGAGGGCTTGCTTCTGGACTTGCCTCCGCCTCCAATCGCTGCCGCTCTTTTTCTGCCCCCACACTCCACCTGCGTGGTGGTCGTCGGGGACTCAACTCAGCGCCACCACCAGAGGTCCCCGCATTTTCCGTCGGAGAGGAGGCGGATGCTTGGGGACCCCCTTGAACAGCAACTGGCATTTCCTAGGGAGGCCAGTGCCCATCTGTCCCCTGTGTGTCCTGCCCGTGCTGCCTGCCGGTGTCTCCACCAGGGGCTCTGCCCGGCATGCAGTGGTCTCCAGAGAGCCCCCGAAGAGGCCATGAGCCGGCCACCTGGCCCAAGCGACCGGGGACCAGTGTCCCCGAGGCTCCTCCCGCAGGTCCATCTTCTGGGCTTCTGGCATCACGCCCAGGGGCGCTAGAGCGCCGATGGCCAGTGTCCTGTGTGCTCACGTTTCCCAGCCGGTAAACCCAAGTGGACATCCAGGCGCGCGAGCAGACCCGCAGGTAACTGCGAGGCTGGCGGGCAGGTCTCGGGCAGCCTTGTGCGCCAGCATTGTCAGTCCCGCTGGCCTCGCCTCCGGGTCCAGCGCAGGGGCTCTGAGAGGGTCCTAAACAGGACTGGGGCACTGTGGGGGCCCTTCACCCCTGCATCCGCCCTACCGGTCCTCCCTTCTGCCCTCCCTAGTGGCCACCTCCCGGTGCTTCTGCACCGGCTGGGGCAGCGACCTGTGAATGTCCTCCCTCTACCTGCTCTGCTCTGCCCGCCGCTGGAGGGAGCTTCTCCGAATCGGGTTCCTCCTGCCTGCTGTGTGGACCCCACCCCAGCTGGTCCCCACCGCCCTGGCCATCCTCCCCAGCCTCCTGAGGGATGTGGACGTCCCCAGCGCTCCACCAGCGCGGTCCGTCCAGCCCTGCCGCTCTCGTGCCTTCTCGGGGCTCCCCCAACCCCTTTTTAAATGCCAGCTGGGTGGTGCGTCCTGTGCTCCCACAGGACTCCGAGAGTCTGAGTCAGGGATGCGGCCCTCAGACCTGGGGCTGGAATAGCCACGCGGCGAATGTGTGTAGGTCAGCGGCCAGGGTGGCGGTGTGTCCTCAGGGAAGCCCCTCAAAAACACCCCGCTGGCCTCTGACAGCAGTTGTGAAGCCTTTCATTTCCTCTCTGGGGCTTCTAGGACCCGGTGATTCTTACCCATGAATTAAACTTAGAGCGACCCCCAACTCCCTCATCTACAGGCAGGGGGAGTCACTTACTCTTCAAGATTCATGGCACTGAGAAGGGTGGGTCCCTGAAAGCATGGACCGCCTGAAGAGGCCTGTTCTGCGCAGGCGCAGCTCCTGGCCGGTAGGTGCTCTTGACGTCAGTCCTCTGTGAGCTGGGTGAACGCTGGGTGCCCAGCGAGACGTGAGTTCGGATGAGCCACACAGCTTTTAATACAGTGATGTCCCGTGTAATGCTTAAATTTCACTGGATGTCCAGAATTATTGGATAAATCTGTCAATTCTATTGGGAATAAACTTGGAAATAAAACGAAAGTCTATAAATATTATGTAATGCCCTCTGTGGAAAACCAACTTATAACTGTGGAAGGTGAATTTTTTGGAAAGCAAACCAAATAGTCAAAGAAACATTATTTTTAATTTATGGAACCTGAAAGAAATTCTTCTAAATTAGTTTTAAAAAATATAAATCATGCATCAGTAATTTTCCCTTCATGCCTGAGGGTAGTAACCATTACCAAGGTGTGAAAAAGCATGAATATTTAGCACAATATTGTTCTAAAACCCACTTTATCGTATTTACCCAAATTTTAACTTTTTTCTGTTGTTCTGTGTTGCTTCCCAGTGTTTTAAGAGTCCTTCTTTTTTTTACCTTTCCTTTCCATTTCACGAGGTCTGCTGGGTACAGGACCCTTAGTTTTTCTTCACCTAAGTAAGCATGTCCCGATTTCCCTTTTAGTTTTGAAGGATATTTTCATTGACATTTCTTTTCCTGATAACATTGCTCCACTTCTTTCCAGTCTCCATGGTTTCTGATGAGAAGTCTTGTAATTCAGGTAATTCTCATATAGGCATCATTTCTCTCTTGCTGCTTTCAAGATCTCTGACCTTATTTTTCAGGAGTTTCATTATGATGTGTCTTAATGTGGATTTCTTTGGATTTTATTCTTTTGGTATTTCTGACTTCTTGAATCTGTTTGTTTGGGTGGTTTTTTTTTTTTTTTTTTTTTTGGTGTGTCTGCCAAATGTGAGGGATTTCAGCCTTTATCTCTTCCAGCACGTTTTCAGTGTCCTCTTTCTTCTTTTCCCAGACTGACGACAAGAATGTTCCTTGTTGTCCCACGGGGCCCTGAAGCTTCATTCACTTTCCTTCTGAGTCTGTTTGCCTCTGTTCAGGTTGGTGAATTCTATTGTTCTTCCTTGTAGTTCACTGATTCTTTCCTCTACCTTCTCTGTTCTTCTGTTGAGTCACCCAGTGAATTATTAGTTTTTGGTTATAGTTTTCAATTCTATAATTTCCATTACTTTGTTCTCCTATTTCTTTGCTGAGGCTTCTTCCCCATTTATTTCAAGTGTATTTATGATTCCTTGTTGAATCACTGTTAGGTGTCCGCCTGACAATCCCTATTGGTGATTCCATTGTGTGTCACCTTGGTGTTGGCATTGGATTCAAATTGAGCTTTTCCTGCTTCTTGGTATGATGAATGGTGTTTAAGCTTTGTTCTGGATGTGTTGAGAATTCTGGATTTTATATAAATCTCTTGACAGGAAACCTTATCACTGGGAGAACGGGGTGCATGCCCTGTTACCATCAGGAGATTTCAAAGTCCAGATTTGCTTTGGCCTCTGAAGATACCTTGAGAGGGTAGAAAGGTTACTGGTCACTGTCCCCTGAAAAGGTGGGGGTGTGGGGTGGGAAACTGGCCACCTTGTCACAGTGGTGAAAGTCCTGACTTTCCACTAGGTGTCCTCTGACATCACCCTGATCGGTGTGCTGATTTTGTTTGGACTAAGTCGTGATCATTGCTTATCAGCTGTCTCAAGAGATGCTCTGAAACCAGGGTTGCCTTGTCACTGATACTTAAAAGGATCTTTGATTTTAAGCATTATCTTAATTTTTAAATTAAATTAAATTTTTTTCAGGTCAAGAAAAGAACATAACTTATCACGTTCAATACTTATTTCAAAAGACACTCAGGAGAGTATAATATATTGAATATTTCTAAAAACAAACTTTAAAATGAACATAAAGAATACACAAAAATTCATAAGATAAGCTTGCATCGTAATCCTTAATTTAGAAAAGTTAAAAATTGGAATTCTTAAGAAGACTAAGGTAACTTAAAAAAAAAAAAAAACTCGGTGTGATGAAAGTAAAATTTAAAAATTTTGGATAGTATTATCTTTCCAAATAAAATAATATCAACAACAAAGCTAAACAGGATAAAATATTAAACATACAGTATTTGGGCACAAAAGATAAATCTGAACCTTGACTGTGACACTTTTATACTATAAAACCTTAGACGAATGTCTCAGCTCTAGTTTTCTCATCTATAAACAGGGGATAATGAAATCTATATCATAGGCTTATATTAAATAAGATAACATATGCCCAGTTTTTGAATAGTTCCCAAGGACAATCATAAGCAAAGAAACTGAAGAGGTAATCAAAAGTCTCCCTAAAAATAAAACTCAAGACTAGATGACTTTTCCAATGAGTTTCACTACACCTTCAGAGAAGAAGTAATATCTATTCTTCTCAAACTCTTCCAAAATATTGAAGAATAGGGAAGACTTGCAAACATTCTGCATGTGGCCAACATCACACTGATACCACAAGCTGACAAAGACGTCACCAAGAAAGAATTATAGACCAATATCCCTAATGAATATAGATGAATAGGTCTAATAGATATGTTTTTAAGGGGGATTTCTTTATACTTTATGCAGCATCTTTTAGTATTGTTTTGTTGAACTGATTTTGTGGTGATAAATTCCTTTAACTATTGCTTACAGGAAAAACTTCTTGTCATCCCTTCCGTTTTGAATGATAATCTCACAGGTTAGACTATCCTAGGTTGAAAATCATTTTCTTGCATTCTTGAATGTATCATGCCATTGCCTGCTGGCCTGTAAACTTTCAGTTGAGAAATCCACTGATACTCTTATGGGGGAATCCTTTGTATGTGACTTGTTTTTCTCTGAATGCTTGTAGGAATCTTTATCTTATGTTTTTGACATTTCGGTGACAATGTGTCTAGGTGTAGGTCTGCTTGGGTTTCTTTTATTAGGGACTCTTTGGGTTTCCTGGATGTGGAGACTGATTCATTCTTCAGGTTGGAGAAATTTTCAGCTATTATTTCTTCAGATACAGTTTCTGCCCCCTTTTTCCTCGCTTCTCCTCCTGGGACCCCTATGCCGCAAATGTTGTTTCTTTTGCTGCTACCCATAGGCCTCAAATGCCGTCTTCATTTCTTTGCATTCCTTTATCTCTTTGCCGGTCCACTTGCGTGCATTCCTCTGCCCTGTCTCCTAGCTCACCGGTTCTACTGGAGGCTTCATCCATCCTGTCCTCAGTCTCTCTGTTGAGTTCTTTAGGTCAGCTGTTGTGTTGTTTCTTTCATTGACATATGTTTTGAGCTGCTTTATTTCTTCTCTCTCTCTTTTTTGTTCTCTTTTTATTCCTCTTGTTTCCTTGGTTTCCGTGAGTATGTTTGTCACTGTGCCTATGTTCATCCTCAGGCAGTTTGCAGACATTGTTGTGTTCAGATTGTGTTCCCCTGGGGTTTTGATTGCAGCCATCATTTCACGTATATTCCTGTGTCTTTGCTCTGTTTGGCACTCTGTCTGTGATGCTGTGGAGCAGGTGTCCCGGCGGTGATGGCCTTGTGTGGGGACTGACTTGCACTGAGCAAGCCTGGGTCTTGGTT
>RJWH01004830.1:0-18240 GCA_004363575.1 Solenodon paradoxus | reverse complement strand
TGGTCCTCCTTCCGGCCTGCGCCAAGACGCCGTCCCCTGGCTGCGCGTCCTGGACCGGCTGGGCAGCTGCCGGCCGCTTTCAGGTTCCGGGGGTCAGTTCTTCCCGCAGTCCCACCCGCTGTGTGTGGCCGCGTCCCGAGTCCCGGCCTGCGCCGAGCTCTGAGCCCCGACGTCTCGGCCCGTCCCGTGTTGTCACGGCCGCGCTGTGTGTCCGCAGCCGGTGCGCCTGCTTTCCCTCCGTGTTTGCTTCTGGAAAGCGGGGGGTCCTCCTGGCTCTGTGGGGAGCATGTGCATCTGGCTCCTACCAGGTCACCATCTTGACCAAAATTCCCATTGTCTTAATTTTTAGAGAAAATAGGGAGAAGACAGAAGTGACAGGCGACAGAGCCAGGACAAGGCTGAGCGGAAAGCTGGGCCGGCTTTGGTGGAGTCTCCTTCTCGTGAGAGACTGCCCCACCCTCCAGGGCGTCTCCTGCGGGCAGAGTGGCCCTAGGCCCGGGGGCGAGGCGCCGGCTGTGCGTCCCGTGGGCGATGGTCTGCTCTGGGGCCTGTTTTCCTCTCTGAATCAGGGGGAGGGACAAGTGGCCTCCGGTGAGTGACTGCAGACACTCTGTCTTTCCACGTTCTTGTATGAGCTGGTGAGACTTCAGGCGAAGGCTCCCAGGACGCTGCGTTTCCTCCGGCCACTGGCCATGGAGTTTGTGTGCGGGGAGTGGCTCCGTCCACTGTCGTCAGTAATGGAACAGAATGAAATCCTGGGGATCAGCATGTCACGGGGCATCACTCAAGCCTGGTTTCACCCTAGAAGCAGCCACCATTCCTCCCCTGCCCCCAAGCCCCTTAGAATCTAAGTGGCTTTCCGTGGCCTGTCATGCGGTGTCTTGGGGCCCTGGGCTCTGGGGGGCGCCCGCCTCGCCCTCTGGGGCTGGACTCTGACGTGTCCTGACAGCCCAGAGAGGACACAGTGAGCTGCGTGTCTTACAGAACAGCCCTGAGGGGACGAAGCCTCTCACGTCCAGCGTCATGAAAGCCCAGGAAGAAGGCGCTGGCCCAGGTGGCACCATGCAGTGCTGTGCTGAGCAGGGTTGTGTGACGCGTGAGGTGCTGTGCCCAGGCTTCAGCGGGGATCAGTCCGGTGGGCACGCAGGCCCGCGTGGCTGACCTCCCGGGGCTCAGCCCCGAGCAAGGGCGGCGCTGGCCATCAGTGGGTGTGGCCGTCGGCCGTCGGCCTCCACCCGCTCCCGCCGCCGCCGCCGCCGCCGCCGCCGTCACTCTGCCTCTGAGCCCATCTTCACGCCCGCTGTCGACCCAGCCGGGCGCGTCCTGCCAGGTCCTGCCCAGCCTGCCCTCAGTGTTCACACTGTCCCCGGGCCCTTAGTTCCTGTCTGAGTTGAAGAGTTTCTGCAGGAGATCCGCCCGTCCCTCCCTGTCCCCATAGCGGGAGGGGCTCAGAAACCACCTTCCAGATGTCTGCACACAAGCCAGCTGGTGGTCGGGGGCGCCCCCCAAGACCCAGGACTCCTCGCCCCCGCAGACCAGTCCCCATGCCCCCAGCTACCGACGTCCAGGACCCCGTCCTCACGATGACCTTGGGTCCCTTCACAACATCGAACTTCCCATGTCCTGTGCCTCACTCGGGGGAACGGCTTGCTGATTCTGCAGCTCTTGCTCTTCCTTGACCGCATCTGCCCCTCAGCAGTGCCCGCACCGGGGAGCCCAGCTTGACCGGCCTCGACTCCTCCTGGGGCCTCAGCTGCGGATCCTGAGCCACCCGGGACTGGCTCGTCATGACTGGCTCATGCGAGGCTCGGCAGGTAGAGGCGATGACGTGGAGCTGACAGCCCTCTTGCTCGGGCCTCCGCTTGTCTCCAGACGGGCCCAGCCCCCGAGAGCAGGGCGCTCTCCAGTCACCCCAGTCTGTGTCCCAGGTGACACTCGGCAGGGACGTGCACCCCTGTCCGGCTGTAAGAGGTGTGGAAAGGACAGTCTCTGCCAGGAAAAGGGCCAGCCACTCAGCGCACTGCCTCCCCGAGTGATGGGAGGCCGGGATGGAGGTGCTGGGGCGCCCACCTGCGGTTCCAGAGGACACCTGGGGAAGCGACTGACCTTGTGAGTTCCACCAATGTCTTGGGAGCAGGCGACTTGGCTTCTCCATCCCAGGCAGGATGGAGTTCTCCAGGGTCCACCCCGTCCTGGACAGGTAAACGTGGTAGAAGGGACTGTCTATGACCCCAGACTGCTGCCTGGGACACGGAGGTCATTCTGTCCCCCTGCGGGGTGCTCCTGGCATCTGCGGAGGGAAGCACTGGCCCAGGAATTGGGGAGTGGCGGCCCGGTCAGCTGGGAGGGACAGCGGCAGCGTGGCGCTGCGTGCAGAGTCCAGCCCTCCGGCCCTGCCCCTCACTGTGGCCTGCTGCCAGTTCCGGCCTGCGCTCTCTAGGAGCCGCCCCGATGGGCCAGCGAGCTGACCGCTGCAGTGTGTGAGTGTGGCGAAGGGCTTCTGGAGCCGGGAGGGGCCCTGCACTCTGGCCGAGGTCAGCACTGGTGAAGACTGAGGCGCGGGTCCCTTGCACAGGGTGGCGGGGGCGCGGGTGGCGGGGGTGGACACTCTCCTTGGCCTTTCCAGGCCATGGCCGGCCGCCTGGCTCTGGGTCCTCAGCGGTCATATTTCGGGGGCGGGCTAGAGACCACAGGGCTGCTGAGCCAACTCCTGCCAGGCTGGACTTGGGCCCCGAAGCAGGGCTGCAGGTCGCTGCTCGAAGCCTGCTGGGGCTCGCAGCCCCGCTCCAGGCAAGGCTGCGGGGGCAGCGGGGGCAGCGGGGGCGAGGGGAGCCTGGACTCTCCCTGCGGGCAGCTCCCGCCTCCTGGCTCTCCGGCGCAGGACCGTCACCCGGGGCCCCCCGGGCCCACCAGGCCGGCTTCAGTGAGGGCCTCTGAGCCGGGTCAGCGGCTGAAGGTGTCACTCCGCTGCTGGGGACACCAGCGCTGAGCTGTGGGGACGGCTTGCGGTGCACGTGACACAGCCACTTGGTCTGTAGCCAGGTCACCCGTTTGTTTTACTGTAGCCACTAGAAAATGGACATGACATCTGTGCCACAGAAATGAAAAGACATGGTGGCATTTGCTTGAATATCTGTTTTGCTTAACGTGCTCTCCGGTAGTGTTTCACGCGGAGCCCCTGGGCATCCTGAGACGCCTGCAGGCCTGTTGTCGCCACCTCGTGGAGGCTGGTGCGTGTCCCGGCACTCCTGCGTCGCGGGGGCCTCATGCGGTGCCGGTGCCGGGGTGAGGTGCCGCTCTTGGGCTGGCAGGGCCAGTGGAGGGCCCAGTGCTAATGGCTGGGCGGGAGGCTGGGCCCACGGAGGGTGGGAGGTCTCCCTGGTGACCCTTCTTTCGCGGGGGTCCTCAGACCTGCTGTGACAGGGAGGGCTCTGCTCCGGCAGGGTCCTCCTCCTGGTCGTGTCGGTACAGGGTCAGGTTTCCTAAAGCCCCATCCTCTGGGGCCATGGGCAGAACGCCAGGGGGCCCTTCCTGCTATGCCTGGGCTCCCAAACGGGGGTTCTGGAACATTCTCAGTGGCTCTGGCCAGCATGTCTTGGGGAGAAAATGGCTCTCCTGTCACTGCTGAGGGAGCAGGAGTTATGAGTGGGGGAGAGCCAGTCTGAAGACCCACGGGCTGCTTCAGGGGTGGGGCACTGCTCCCCGAACGAGGACCCCCAGGCCCCCGTAAGCCCCGACTGCAACGCCGCCACCAACTCTTGCCGCGGGCGATGGCGGGGTGTTTGACCATTCGGATGTGGAATCACGTCAGAAAATTCTCGTTCTCTGCCCCAAGCCTGGAACCTGCAAACTGGAAGCCGCGCCCCATCCTGGCGCTTTCAAAGGCGGGGGCCGTTACCGGTGATGACCAGCCCCCCGAGGCCTGCTGTCTGGCAAACCTGACTTGCAAGTCTCTTCTCGAGGCTCTGCCTCTGCTTCCCTTCGCCGGGATCGGGAGGAGCAAGCACACAGAGAAGCCCTGACCCGCGGGGACCCATGGAGCCCTGCCCGTTGGGTCCGGCTGAGTCCAGGGACCCAGAGCAGGGGACCTTGCTTCCCTTGTGGGGCTCAGGGTCTGCAGATGCCAACCATTCCTGACTTTAGTTACCACTTAGGACAGATGGGAGGGCGTCGTGGCTGCCTGAGGCCTGGGGTCCGCTTACCTGGCCCGCAGTTGGGCGGAGGGAGGCTGCGACCAAGGGCGGCCGGGAGGCGGGTGGCCTCCGGAGATCCCCCCACACCCCGGGCGCGGTGAATGGGCCGTTTATACCTCATGAACGGCTTCAGTATCGCAGGAATGTGGCCAGTCCCCTGCAGGGAGAGGACGGCCGGAGCCCAGAGCTGAGAAATCATAATAAAACACCACTCCCGGGAAACCACTTAAACGAACCACTGCTCAGGTAATAATAACCCTTTTGGCAAAGGCATTTTCTCTGTCCCAAGCCAAGACACATTCGGGCCCCACAAAGGGCGCTGTGACAAGGGTGGGCAGGCCCCCGCACGGTGGACGTTCTCCGGGCTCTTAAATTCTGCTCTGTTCCCGGGCCTGGGCCTGACGAGGAATTTAGAGGACTCCGATGCTTAATGAAACCTCCTGGTTCTATTTATTTAACAGATACATGCATTTATTGGGGCCCCAGTCAGCGGAGAATCTTTATATCAATCTCATTTATAGTGTCATATTGAGTGACTGTTTTCCCCCAAGAGAAATGAAAACCCTCCAAGAATCTCTGCTACAGACGAGTAGGTTGTACTGAAAGTTACTGAGCATCGTCTCCCGGTTAAATCAGATCCGAGTTCATGGTAACTCATAACTGATAGCAGTGACCACGGCTAACAAGATTGATTGGAGGATCCCGCGCTGCTGGGCGGGGCCGGCGCGCGGAGTGGGCGGGGCCTGCCAACGCCCCGCCCAGCTGCCCGCTCTGCGAGGACCACTGGCCAGAGCCTCGTTCTCCTGCCCAGGGGCACCAATGCCTGGGCCCGGTCACACTCTCCCCTCATCTGCACGGCCCTTGTCTGCATCGTGAGGGAAGGGCCGTGCAGCCAGCACAGGGAGCCCCATCCCCTCTTACCCGCCAGACCATTCCGCCCAGCAGGACGCTGCCCCAGCAGGACGCTGCCGCAGCAGGGTCAGAGCGCCCCTGGAGCGGGCACCGTGGGCAGCAGGACCGGCTGGCCCCTCACTGACGCCGGTCGTTTCAGGACTCCTGGCTGGAGGGCTGGGTAAGAAGTAGGGTGTGGATGACGTCAACCTGGGGTGTGTGGGGTGCGGACAGAGGAGCAGGCCACGTTCAGCCGCGACTGCTCCCTCCTGGGGCCCTGCCTGCCTGCGCGCGAGGACGGGGCTGTCACCCTGTGTCCTGGATGGGGAAGTGGAGCACAGGCTGTCACGTGACAAGTGGCGCGTGGCCGCTGGACTTTGATTCCAGAGCCAGGCCGTGTCCTGTCGCTCGTGCCGTCCATGGTGGGACCGAGGACCGAGGACTGAGGACCGAGGCAGGGGTTTGGGTGGGCTTCCTCTAGGGCTTCCCAGGAGGCCATCCGACTGGGTGGGAAGGTCTGCAAGCACTGGGTCTCTGGGGAGGGGCAGACCCCGCCCTTGCACAGAGGAGCCAGCGGCCTGGGGTGGTCCCAGGTCTGGTGTGAGGCAGGGGTGGGCAGAGGCTGACCCACAAGCCTTTCCCCCTCCTGGGCTGAGAGGGCTCGACCAGTCCCTGCTTATCAAGAAGTCCGGGAGCTGCCTGCGCCACTGTGGTTTGCACTCGTTGCTGAGTGGACGCAGAGGTGCCAGCGTGGGCTCAGGGGGCATCCATGTCCGCAGTGGCCCTGCTGTCCAGGTGCTCTCCCGGCAGCCTGGCCGTGCCGTCCCAGAGTGCTTTGGGGTCCGGCACAGCCTCGGTCGCCCAGGGCCGCTCCGGCTGTCGTCTCCGGGCCGGGACCCTCTCCCGTCTCGTGCTGGGCCCCCTTCTTCGCAGACCCTCTATTGACCCTGATGCCTTACGTCCAGGGTGCCTCCTGGCGCCTGGGCTTGGCTGGTACGTCACCCACAGGCCCCAGTGCCAAAGGCTAACAAGGGCCTTTTGTTCTAAGAGCAGGAAAGCTTTTCCTGTGGTTTCTCTCCTGGTCTGTCCTGGTGTTTTTATTTGCAGTTTAAAGTCGTGAAGTGCAGACTCTCACAGGACGCGGCCTTCCTTGGACTCGGCACTTGCCCACCCACAGCTGTCCCGCACAGGGGACAGGGTGGGGAGGTGTGGTGTCCCGTGTACTGAACACAGAAGCAAAGACACCCTGCAGGCTCTCAAGACAGGAGGGCACTGCCCGCCGTGCTGCCCCTTCGGAGCTAGCCTGTGGCATTGCTGGTGACACGTCCAGGAGTCGGTCCTGTGGCGGAGGAGGGACACTGCCTGGAGGAGCTCAGGCCACTGGGGGGACACCACCTGGAGGGGGGACCATGGGGCGTGTCTGCCCTCGGCCTCAGTCCACCAGGGCACCGGGCCATGGGCACTGACTCTAGATCCCCAGGCTAGTCTGATGTTTTGTTGCAGCTTGTTTTTAAAGTCCCTTCTGCAGAGCCCTAGAGCACAGTTCTGGAGAGGGAGCCTGGATTCCAGTGTAAATCTTCGCCTTCACAGGGAGCCCTTTCCTCTTGCCTGTCCCTTCAGAGGGCGATGGAAACACTTGATGGCTAAACAGATTAACTCTGGGACCTGGACAGAGTCGACATGTCAGGTGGGCCTCCTGCTAAAGCTGCTGCATTTAAAAGGCCTCAGCAAGAGCTTCCCCAGGGGCGTCCAGCTGGGCCCCTGTTCATCCCAAAGCTGCATAGAAGAGCTGCCTCCAGGGAGGACGGGCTGCAGAGAGGGGCGCCTTGCTCCGGGTCCTGCATTTGTGTTACCCTTCAGTCGTCCAAGCGCAGCACAGTGGCGAGTGAGCACATCATCCGCCTGATGCTACTCACCCAGCAGGTAAATGGAAGCGACTGAAACCGCATCGCGTGGGCACGCCTGGCCGGCCGCCAGCCCGGCTGGTGCACAATGGGGCAGTGTGTGCCCGGCAGAGCCCGCGAAGACCGCAGGCAGGAGGCCGGCGTGCACCCGGGTGGCCCGGCCCGGGGATCATGTCTGAGGAAAGCTCGGGTGGCCGGGGAGCAGGAGGGCGGCGGGGGGGCTCTAACCTGCGGGCGGGGGCGCCCGACCTGCTGTCATCAGGCGGGGTGCGGGGTGAGAGCGGGGTGAGAGCCGGCGGCTGGGGCCGGGCGGGGGAAGGTGTGGAAATCAGACACGAACACAAATCTTTTACCTTCTAAATCACCTTGGTTTTTGCAGTTGAAATTCGTCCTGAACTTCCCACCCCAGCGTCTCGCGGCCGGGGAGCTGCTTCTCGCTTCCCAAACTCACAAGTCGTAATTCTTTCTCCCTCTGCAGCCGGTCCCAGGCTGCGTTCTGAGTGCGCGGCTGAGATGGCGTGAAAATCTCCCGATGGCCTGGAACCTTCCACCTCCTCTGGCTGCCTGCCTCGGGAGGCTTTCCCAAGGCCCCGCTGCTGAGGGCTTTGCTTTTCTAGGACTTGCAGCCCGAGGCTCGTGTGTCCTCTGTTGTGACGCGCTCACTGCCTTCGGTCTCAAGATGGACGTGTCGCCTGTGGTCACACGGCCCTGGGTGTGGTGCCCTACCCCTGAGGGGACTGTAGGAGCGTGTTGTCTGAGGGCCATGGAGCCGGACACGCTGGTGGCCTCTGGCCTGGGACATGAAGGGTCCAGCGTGGGAGCCCACTGGGGAGACTTCTGGTCCCCCCGGACGCAGGCATCAGAATGACCGCGGGCACGGTCAGCCTCCCCTCCTGGCTTCTTCTCTGTTCCCAGTCATCGTCACCGCCTTTTTGTTCTAAGGGAGGAGCAGCAGGAGAGGAGGACGCGCTGTGTTTATTTCACTTACGTGTTCATCTTGGTCCCCCGACCCCGGGATGCGAACCAGGGTCCTTGGGCTGCACGTGGACTGCGCTCAGCCGGGGGCAGCTGCAGGACACCGCGGTGCCCCAGTCATGTCCTCATGTCGCGCGCCGCCCGTGGGAAGCTGCTTCCCAGGAGAGGGGCAGCTTCGGGGCCGCAGAGCCCCGTCGCCTCGGTCGTGTGTCGGACCACACGGCTGTGCCGTCTCTGACGTCTGCCCCGAGGAACCGTGACGTTCGCCACACTGACGAGCACACCGATTTATCAGGGCCACTCACCCACAGGGCCCTGGACACCGGCGCTGGCTCGCCATCCACACCCCCTCAGAATTCAGGGTCTCCTTGTCCCTGCGGTGTGTCAGCCCGACCCTGGCCTTGGTCTAGGTGACAGACGCCTGCAGAGTCCCGGCCCAGCTTCTGGAGCCGCTGTCCTTCCAAGGACTGAGCAGCAATGACTGCTCTTGGGAGCGGGGTGTTAGGCCCCGGCTCCAGGAGGTGTCTGAAGTGAGCCCCCGGAAGACGGCCGTCAGCGGTCATGGGCTTCGGTGGCGCCATTCAAAATGCAGAGTCATCTTCCTCCATTTAAGATCTGCTGCTGCAGCCTCTCCTGCCTCTGCTCCCCGACGGGCGGGACCACGACCCTGCGGTGCACTTCCTCACCGTGAACCGGCATTCGTGAGAGTCGTATTTCAGCCCCCCGGACACTGGCCCTACTGGGGGCAGACCTCTCCCCTGGTGGCGTCCCTTACCCAAGGTCAGGAAGGCCTGGCCCTCTGCCTTCTGCTTTCTGCAGCTGCGTGTGGCAGGCGTGTGCCGTGTGGCAGGCGTGTGCCGTGTGGCAGGCGTGTGCCCTGGGGGCTGGGAGGACTGCAAACCTTTCGGTTTCGCCTCCGTGTCTGCACACGCGCATACACTCACAGTCACGCCCCTCGCACTCACGCACACTCACGCACACTCACACACTCATACACTGTCCCCGAATTTACAACATGGCATCCTAGCTTCCCTAAGAAGTATCGTCTGTGTTCACGAGTCACTGCTAAGCCACGCGGCATATGGAGTGACAGCCATGCAGAACAGCGGGGTGACGGCTCTCTGCTCAACAACTGTCTGCTGTCTCTGGGGAGACAAGCGCTTTGATTTCCGTGGACGGACACCCCCAAACTCCCCACCAAGCCCATGGCACCGTCTTCAGTTTCTTCTGGCAGAAAGCTCTGCTGGAGCCGTGGGCTGGCCGGCTGAGCGGGTGGCGGGTAGCAGTCTCAGGTCGCCCTCAGCTGCCTCCCCTCTCGGCCCCGTCTTGGCTGCATGGTCTCTGTCCTGCTCCCCAACTTTCCTGGCGAGTTTGTCCTGGGCCCTTGGGGGGCCACACCTCCAGGAACTGTTGAGACAGGGCAGGTGGGAAACTGAAGCAACTGCATTTGAAAACGTCTTCACGCAGTTTGACAGTTGGGGCCAGCAGTTCCACTGGAAGTCACGTTCCCCAGAATTTTGATGGCCCTGCTCCTTCTCTTCCAACCCCAAGGTGGTGGCTGGGAAGACCCGACACCGTTCTAATCTGCTCCTTCACATGCAGCCTTGTTTTCTCTGGAAACTTCTAGGGTCTGGTCTTCTCCTCGTTCCAGCGTTGATTGTCTCCGTGTGGGTCTCTGCTGAGGCCACGCTGGCCGCTCATGGAGCCTTCAGCCAAGCACAGGCTCCCTCGGCTGCGTCTTCGGCGCCCACTCTCCCTGTGTCCTCTCCGAGGCCTCCTCAACAGCTCAGTGACCTTGACCACCTGTGAGAGTGAAAACTGAGTTCTGTGCATGCGCGTGCGCGCTTCAGGGCAGGTAAAGTTGCCAGATTGAACAGATGAAAATACATGAAGCCGAGTGAAATGTGCATTAATGGACATTTTCAGCACAGGATGTCAGAGTGTTGTAGGCACACATTGTTGATCTGAAAGCTGCTGTTGGCCGCCTCTGCGTTGTGTCCGAGCCGGAGGTGAGTGCGTTTCAGGAGTCCCGCCGGCCTCGTGTGTTCATTCCTGATGCCGTGTCTGTGCGGCTGCTTTTCCAGCTGTGACTCCTGGGTGTCAGCCTGGAGGCAAACCCAGCACTGGGCCAGGAGCTGTGGGCTGAAAGCTGCAGGTTTGCACAGACCCGTACTTACTCCCCTGTGCCCGGGGCACTGCCCTCCTCCTCCCTGCCCCTCGGCCAGACCCGTGGCTTTGCTCTCTCCGCGGCACTGCGAGGGCAGAGCAGGGAGCATCGAGCCCAGGCTCCTCACTGCACTGAGCCTCTTCTGTGTGGGGGCCTTCCCTGTGCTAAGGACAGGAGGTACCTATACTATACCTGAGCTTAGGCTGCACTTGTACATCTGACTGAATCCGTACCACACCTGCTCCTGCAGCTGCACCTGTCTGCACCTGTTCATGCACCTGCACAGCACCTGCTCATGCAGCTGCACCTGTTCCTGCACCTATTCATGCACTTGCACAGCATCTGCTTCTGCAGCTGCACCTGTCTCTGCATCTGTTCGCTCACTTGCACCACACCTGCTCCTGCAGCTGCACCTGTCCCTGCACCTGTTCATGCACTTGCACAGCATCTGCTCCTGCAGCTGCACCTGTCTCTGCACCTGTTCGTTCACCTGCACTGCATCTGCTCCTGCAGCTGCACCTGTGCCTGCACCTGTTCGTGCACTTGCACCGCATCTGCTCCTGCAGCTGCACCTGTCCCTGCACCTGTTCACACACCTGCACTGCATCTGCTCCTGCAGCTGCACCTGTCCCTGCACCTGTTCGTGCACCTGCACCGCATCTGCTCCTGCAGCTGCACCTGTACCTAAATCCACAACTGAACCTTCTACCCTATCTGCACCTGTATCTGTACCTGCACCTACACTGCACCTGCATCTACACCAGTCCCTGCACCTGTCCCTCCATGTGCTCCTGTACTGGCACCTGCTCCTGCGCCTGTACATGCACTGGCACTGAGCCTGTGCTCGTATCTGCACTTGCACCTGCCTCTGCACCTGCACCCCCCTCTCTGGGCATCGGTGGGACTGGCTGCTTTTCCTCCTGTGGAGGATTTCGCTGTCCTGGGTCTCTGAGTAGCTCCAGGGGTCTGTCCTTGCTGCTGCCGCTCCAGCGCTCTCTGTCCGAGTTTTTGTGCTTAGAGAGCCCTTGGCCGCCTCTGTTGGGCTCGTGAGGGTCAGGCTCATGCTCCTGTCTGTCACTTCCCCTGGTGGGGTCTCACCCCGGTTTCGTTTCCATGCACTCAGCCTCCCCTTCGTCCGCTGCATGTCTGTGTGACAGCAGAGACCCAGCCTTTGGTGCTGCTCTGTCTGGGCCACTTGGCACACCCTCCAGATGTGCTCTCTGCACTCGGCCACCCTGGGCTGGGGCCCAGGGCCCAGGCTTATAAGAGAAGCGGTGTCATCTCCAGCTAGAGGGTGGCTGCAGTGGGCGCAGGCCCTGTACTTGGCCTTGGCAGCGTCTCCGTCTCTAGCCCCTCTGGTTGGAGCCGTCGAACCCTTTCCTCTTAGTGGCTTCTGTTGGCCCCATGCCTCTGAGGTCCTGCTTGCTGGGCGGGTGGTGAGTGCCCACTTGATTGGTGGGAGCGGAGACCTGAGTGGGGCCTTGCGAGGGGACAGCAGGGAGGAAGCTCGCCGCCCCCTTCTGTCCTGCAGGATCTTGTCTGACTCTTGCTGGGCTGTCACTCAGGGGCTTGAGCTGCCCTCACTGGCGGCCCTTCCTTTGTTTATTTTCTCATCGAATTCGTTTGGCATCTAGATACTTTTATTAAAAAAAATAAGCTTTGAATCTCTCATTGTTCAGATACCACGGAATGGGTAGCATGTTAAAAATTTCTGCAAACTATAACTTTCATGAGCATGATGGAGAAAACAAATTTTAAAAATTGAGTAGGTGATTTTTACGTTGTGTGCACTTAGTATAAACAAGCTGAGCAATCTGAGGAGACCCGAGTGCCCTTTTGTTCTCTATTTATGTCGAATCCTGATGGTTTTGAGGAAAAGCTGTGTTTTTACGATTCTGGAGTACCTACCCCTTTCCCCCGTGTACAATTTAATCACATCTTATTTATTGCGCTGGGTATTAACACTCAGAGTTTATTAAGGAATTTTCTCCAGGGCTTGCTGAACATGAGGCTGTGAAAGGTGCCTCGTGTGGGGGAGGAGGCTGTATGGTACCAGACGGCGGGGAACAAAATCTGACCTCCGAGGTCCGAGGGGCACAGTGACCCCGAGCCCCGTGGTGCCCCCCAGAAGGCTGTGGCAGAGACGCAGAGCTGTTTCTGTTCTGGCCTCTGTCCTGTGGGACGCGTCCAGGTGAGTCGGACGAGGGCGGCCCAGGGCTGAGCTCAGGCCCCGTCCACTCGGCCACATTCCGAAGCGCAAGGCCCGAAGGCAGGCCAGGCAGGTCCCGGCCCCTGGGGAGGATGCCCACCAGGGTCCACAGAAGAAGAGGCCCTTGTCGTAACACACCGCTTCTCGGAGGCCGGCTGGGCCCCCAGAGGTGCCTGCGGCGTGGACACAGGGACTGTGCATCACGCTGGTCCCCCAGGGAAGCCATCCAGACTCAGCCACAGTGTCCTGAGCCGGGGGAAGGAAGGACACACGAGTGTGGCTGCTGTCTCAGGAGCCGAAGGCTCTGGGTGGGGCTCTGCCAGCCGGGGGGCGTGGCTGCTTCTGGACACTGTCTCTGCAGCAGGACCCCCGGCAGCAGCCGGACATTAGTGGCGGCCGAGCTCCTTCAGGAGCTTGAGAGGACTGGGCAGGGGGTGGCGCCCCTCCGTGGGGGTCCTTGACCCACGCTGACCTCAGGAAGAAAGCACGAGTGTCCCACCATAACGTGGGAGCTCGGCTTGCTTTTCTGTAGGCGCGTCTCAGCCGGCTGAGAAATTCCCTGTGTCCCTTGTGTCCAGCTCGAGCGTCCGCTGACACGGGAGTGGAATCCTGTCACGTGCTGCTTCTGCAGCTACTGAGAGGATCATGTGATTTGGCTTCTTATTCTCTCGGTTGCATTATATGAATTGATTTCCAGATGCTGAGCCTGCTGTACCTTGGGGTGACTTGTTACACAGCAGAGAAGCTGGGGTGGTGCCTTCGTGCCATTTGTGGCTATTGCGATTGTTGATGACCTTTTTGAGCCTGTTTGCTCACCCGTGAAATGGAAATCACGCTAAACGGAAGGTTAGGTAAGGTGCCCGGGCACAGCACAGCGTTCACTGGGCACGGGGTTCACTGGGCATGGGGGCCGATGGGGAGCACTGACAGCTCGCGAAGAGGCGGCCAGGGGCGCGCGTGTGTGCGTGCGTGTGTGTGTGTGTGTGCACGTGCGTGTGTGTGCGTGTGCACGTGCGTGTGTGCGTGTATGTGTGTGCGTGTGTGTGCGTGTGCGTGCGTGCGTGTGTGTTTTCACATTTCCTTTCACTCAAGGGGAGGTCATTTTTATTAATTTTAACTTCTTGCAGCGTTTGGAAGTGTTCTCTTCATCAGCTACGTGCTGGCTTCCGATTTTGAATTTTTCCATAAGTTAAGATGCTGTGTTTTTCCTCCTTTTACTTACTTGGGAGTGTCATGGAGTCCTATGCATTTTCCACTGTACCGCAAACCAGTGCGAGCACAGTCTTTGTCTTGTGTGTGGGCCTGTGGCTCCTCCCCAGCCCTGGCCCCGGGGTGTGGCCTGGCGTCCTTGCTGCGTGTCCTCAACACACACCTCTGGCACACGCCCGCAGGACACGTCCCAGCAGGCGCCCCTGGCGCAGACCCCCAGCATAGGCCCCCCAGCGCATGCCCTTGTGCCCATCCCCTGACACACACCCCCTGTAAGGCCACCCAGCACAGCCCCTGGTGCACACACATGGACACGTGCCCCCAGCACAGCACCCCGGTGCCCTGTACCTGCCCCAAGTACACACACCGACGCCCCCAGCCCAGCCCCGGCACAGGCCCTCACAGGCTTCCTGCTGGGCAGCCGTCTCCAGGCTTGGTGACCCCTGATTTCAGAGTCTCTGATCTTTCTCTTTATTTTTCTGTAGTGAGTAAGAGGCGGGTGTCCGAGGTGTGATTCTGTTGGAGTGATGCTATTTTCATCCATGTGCGTATTTTCATACCATTTCCCTTCCTTTTGTCATCCGGGCGGAGCATTTGTGGAGATGAATTCTCGGGAAATCTGCATCCCCCTGGGCTGGGCAGCGTGTCTCTCAGCCAGAGCCCAGAGGACAAGCTCTGGCTTGTCCCAGCCTCCCTCTGGCATGGGGTGTGGACTCATCGAGAAAGAATTCCCATCTAGCTGGGGGTTCGGGAGGATGGGCAGGAGTCAGTGGACGCTCTCCTCGGAATCCTGCAGGACCTCAGCAGTGTTCCGGGATGAGACACCCTCTTAGACTCGGGGTGCAAATGGAACATGCAATCCCTGCGGGTCCCTGACGGATAACGGGTGGCTTCTCTAAAACTGCCGGAACTGCTGGGGTCTGGCAGGAATGCCAATCAGGGAGGGGCAGGGGGCTACTCGGATCAGACTGGGCTCCTGCCGTCCACGCGGCTGCAGCTGAGTCTCCGGGCAGCGCCTGGCCCTGGACAGGAGGCGGCGTGGATGCGCGGGCTCACGGGGTGGGGGCGTGTCTGGTGTTGACGCGCACAGACGCGCACTCCCGTCTAGGGGCAGTGCCGGCCCGGCTGATTTTAAACAACAGAATCAAGGCCAGGTTAGTGATTGGAAAGTCACAAGGCAGGGACGTCGTCCACAGGTGGCTGTGCCCGCATCACAAAGCGGGAAGGGGAAGCCGTGGCCTGACTTCCGGACAAGAGAGGTGGGAGAGGCGGGAAGCCGCCGTGTGGATCTCCAAATCCGGGGGGGCGTTTCCGACGGCGAGGGCCGTGTGTGGCAGGTGCGGAAAGGCGAACGGGGGTCCGCGGTAATCATCATCAGTGATGCATCAGTCGCCTGGTGTCTGGGGTGCGCAGGGGCGAATTTGATGGCAGTGCATTCGCTGACGTATTGCAAGAGGGGCAAGTCACAGATGATGGTGGCGGTTTGACAGGCCAGTCTGGATGATTTCTCATAGCCGGTACTAGGAAGACGAGCCAGTTGGCAGAGTAATCGTCTCTAAGTAGTGGGTTTGCAAGTGGCTCTTTGCTTTTGGGAGCTTAGCTTTGTTTTCTAAACATTTTATTATGAATGCTCATTCATTTCATAATTAAAATATTATTTAAAATGGGACGGTTGAAGAAACTGTTGGGTCTGGAATGAAACTGGAGGAATGCAGTGACTGTCTTAAAATGTTAAAGAAACGTGCCATGCAGGAAGGGCGAGGAAGCGGCACAGCAGAACCAACAAGAAGGCAGTTTCGCGTGAACAGAACAGAACTGGCCGTATGGGACAGGCTGACTCTGCCGTGTGCGTCTCTGTGACGGGAACTGGTGCAGGGCTTCGAGCATAGGCTTGACGACGGTGCTGGAGGTGGTGACAGTGAGGCGATGGCTGTGACTGTGACGATGGACTCTTTCATGTTCATGTTATGTGACAAGGCATAAAGCATTCTTTTCGTATCCGCCGGTACCTGCCCAGCCCTCTGGGGCACCTCTCTGGCATCACCTAGTTCACCTGTGCAAGCCACCGGCATCCGGAAAGGTACGTTCTGCGGGTCGACTGCGCGGCCCTGTTTCTGCAGGCTCTGCGAAGTGTGGGCTCAGCCCGAGCCCCCAGGACAGGAGCCACGTGGTGTGATGAGCGGGTCTGCAGGGACCGAGGTGGGCAGGTCCAATGTGCAGCGAGGCGGAGCCTGTCCCCACAAGCCCGGGGACCCGCCTTTGCCAACAGCAGTGGTCTGGGCAGGCGCAGAGGCTCTTGGGTGGGCCAGCACGCCCCCAGGACCTGCTCTCGGCCTCCTGCCCACCTCCCAGTCAAGGGCCCGGCCCAGGCTCCCGGCCACGCGGCTGTGTGAGCGCCGAGTGGGGGTGAATGTCAGGAGCTCCGTCTCCGTGGCAGGGCTGGGGCTGCATCGCCCTGCAGCTGCCTGCCATGTCCCCACCAGGCCCAGCGTGGCCTTCAGAGCTGGACCTGCGCCGTCATCTGCTGTGAAAAGGACGGCTGAGGGCCGCACAGCTCCCTGGGGAGCTGGGGGCAGACAGGAGTGGGCAGTGCCCCCAGCCCTGCCCCCATCCGGGGTAGCTCTGATGGCGAGGGCATGCTCGCGGGCTCCAGAGCCTCCCATTAGCAAGAGCGCAGGCCGCTTTGTTTCTCCATCTTCCCAAGTGGCGGAGGATCAAGGCCCTGAGCCGCGACAACAAAGGAAAATCGCCTGCAGGCGCGCATCTGGCGGCCAGAAGGCCTGGTGATGCCGGGCTGTGTCGGGAGGGCGCAGGTTCCGGAGCCGCAGCCACAGCGCTGCTCTCTGGCCGCCTCCCCCTGGAGGCCAGGACCTCTGACCGCACAGCCTCCCATCCCCAGCACCCCCACCCCAGCTCGGGTCTCGACCGTCCTGTTGGGCCTGTCGGGTGAGCCCTTGCTGAGTCCTTGGGCTGGGTCGGCTGTGTGTTGACCGTCTGTAAGTCCCTGTGCTCATTCGGGGAAAGCAGTCCCCACCCCAGACTTCCCTCGTGATGCGGGGCTCCCCAGGGGATGGTGCACCTGCAGTTCCCGTGTGACCCTGGGCAGCAACTTCGGGGGCTCTGCAGGGCGCCTGGACAGACCCCGCCCGGAGCGCTGGGCTCCGGCCTCCAGCAGTCGGCGACAGAGGCCTGTCGCTCCCAGGAGACGGGGGCATGTGCGCTGTCCCTGCCCGCCGCCATCGGCCCGCCGCCATCGAGCAGCACCCAGGCCGCAGGCATGGCTGACCCCCTCACATGTGGGGCCACTTCCCGAGCGTCCTCCCTGAGTGGCGTGTGGCCATCCCGGGCACACCCCGTGCAGCCAGGTGCCTGGAGAGGATACTGGGGTTAGGGGACGGTCGTTGTGATGGAGACTCATCGGGGTCAGAGCTGAGACGTGATGCCCACGCTCCCCAGCAGCGCCCTGTGTGGAGCCCTTGCCCCGATTCCAAGCGCACGCGCCACCCAGCCTGGCCTGGACCCCGTCTCAGCGCGTTTCCCTGGAGCAGACTGGCTGCCCTCACTGCCCACTTCCGCGGCGGGTGGCCTCTCTCCGCGTGACAGCGCCTGGCACTGAGGCTGCTGTGGACCTGCCCTCGGCAGATGGAGGGACATGGTGTGGGCCGGTGACCCCGCAGCCAGCTGTGCAGCCCCTGTGGTCCTGACTCAGGTCGGGTGCAGGGGCGGGGGGGGGTGGGGGTGGGCGCGGCAGGGCTGGGTGGTGCCCCCAAGCGCTGGGCCGGCGTGTCGGCCACGCCCCACTGCAGAGGGTGCTGCCGCCGCCGGGAAGAGGGGCTGAAACCAAGTCTCATCAACACCCAGGGCGGGCTGCCAGGGCTGGGTGCTGCGGCTGGGTGCTGGGGCGGGCGAGCAAGCCGCCAGGAGACCTGAGTTGGAGTGGGGAGACCGGGCCTGCACTGGTGCCCTCTGGAACTCGGGGGGCGTGGGAACCCCCATGCCGTGGGGTCCCTGAGCAAACCACGTGGGGGGCGGGATTGTCCCGAGGCCTGCGGTGCAGTGGAAGGCAGAGGGGGCTCGCAGGAGGCACTGCGGGACAGGAAGCCGGGAGGACGGCGCTGCTTTGCAGGGATGACATCCCTGGACCGACCAGGACACAGTAGCTTTAGGTCTGCAGCTCAGCGCCTTTTCAGTCTTGGGGAGTGTGGGTGTGGCTGTGCCTGGAGCTGAATTCCGGGAGCTGCTTGCTCAGCAGCGACCGCCAGCAGCTCAGCAGCCGGAGGAGGCTGGCCCCAGCCAGGCTCGGGTCTCTGCTAGGGGAACGCGGTGGGTTTTACCAACTGGAATGATAGGACCGTCGGGGGCCTCATCCGGGCAGCTGAGCTGCCTCCCAGGCCTTGGCCCTGGTTCTTCCTGTGCCCCTGCGGGTGCCGGGAGACAGCCGCCCCGCGTCCCCCTTCAGAGCGAGAGTCGAGCCACGGCCCCGTCGTGGGCTGAGGTGTCAGCCGTGTGTGACGTTCTGGAGGCCCCATGACACCTGCTGTCCATGTCTGCCCTGCTCGGGTGCACGTGTCCTCAGTGTGAGCTTCCGCCGAGGCTCCGGGGCCAGACTCCGGGGGGAGCAGACTCCAGGGCGAGCAGGCTCCGGGGCGCAGGTTCAGCGGGGTACATGCTGGGGGTGGTGGGGTGTGGTGT